>LUCG01292756.1:0-24098 GCA_001633085.1 Carthamus tinctorius
CATAAAAACCACCACCATCATCGACTACCATTGCCCACCACTTCCACTACACCAGCCACAACTACCTCCTCTATCATTGTCGACTGCCATCACCACCATCTTTACTGCCTCTGCATCCATAACAACCGTCGACACCTACCATCATTGCTCATCCTACTAGTAAATGTGGAACACCCTCCCTCCATCCTCACTTTGTTGCTCGAGCTCTCTATCGCATTTATGCTATTGACTAGGGTGTGCAGAAAGTCAACCGATCCAATCACAACCGACCGACAATATGATTGGATGGAAAATTTTAACATCCAATTAGACAGGTTCGGTTCTTAGATGACAGTCCAAAACCAACAAAAACCGACCGAACGGATCCAACTTATCATCCAATCAAAAACCGACTGACCCAGCTAATACCCATCCAGTTATTATCCAATACCCATCCAGTTATTATCCAATACCAATCTAGTTGTCATCCAATACTCGTCCAATTACCATCTAATAAAATATAAACAATTAATATATGAATTATAAAATTAAACATCATGGATAATTATATGAATTATTGTAGATTGGATTTAAAACATTGAATAGATCCGATCAAATCATCAATTGGATGTCGGATGGATCCAATCTGATTTGATCCAATTAATATTAATTGGCTTGATCCAGTGGATATCCAATAAGAATATCCAATTGATGGAACCGAACCGATCCAATCATCCATTGGATTTGAAAAATCCAACATCCAATGGATGATCGGATCAGATTGGTTAGAAAAATCCAACATCCAATGGATGATCGGATCGGATATGTTCCCCTCACATCCATTGGATGTCAACGGATGAACACCCCTACTATTGACTATGTGATTGTGTGTGTTCTTAACAATAGTCACAAACTTGATGTGACCACGTATGATGTAATGTGTGTTTTTACCTCCGTCATACTCAAACTGCTACCATCTATGTCAAACTCAAACTTCCACCACCATTGCTTACTTGCAACTCCGGTGGCCAACACCATCTTCGTTAAACCTTACCATCTTTCTCGTATGCAAATCATGTGCCTCAACACCATCTCACAAAACACAAAACCCATGACCACTATCACGTTGGTTTTGCATCTCATCTTGACGTGCGTCCAGTAGTTGATAGTCACTTCTCATGGATCTCAAGTTAACTCAACTTCTTACTAAAACTAACCATATATATACATACATACATGCATACATATATAGTAACTGGTAAATGGATTATGAAGAACCGTTATCCACACACTATCCAAAAAAGTAGAACAGTTGTCCCAATCTTCTTGGTGAAACCATACTGGTACTAAATTATAGATCATCTAAAATAAGTAATAAGCAAAATAAAATATAAGATTTTATATCACATTAAAAATCTTACAATTAAATCAAAAAATGTCTAAGATGACAAATTGAGAAGGATATCAAAGAGTTGTTTTTGATTTTGATAACTGAATTTTAATTTTGAAAAAGATTAAATAGGTCTTAATTCAGATATGTTTATAAGTTGGGGGCATAAGATTTTGTTTACTCGTGTTCAAACCAAAATATGGGATAAACGGATAATACATAATTGGATTAATGGATAAATTTTTTTAAGCCTCTAAGGCTATCGGTAGCGCAACCCTGTAAGCCCACAAGTCCTCACTACCATATCAGTTTTACCTCATTACCCCCACCAAGCCCTCAATAGGAGTACCACCACCCAAAAGCCCTCATACCCTTAATCTTTATATTTCAAAAGAGAGAATGGAAGAAAGAAGGAGAGTGGGAGAGCGGGTAGCTAAGGGTTTGGAAACCCTCATCCGAGCCCGCCACAAGCCCGCAAACCCCCGTATCTCAGCCCTCGGGAGCCCAATCGAACCCGCATGCGAGCCCGAATGGGTACCCGTGCTGCTGATGTCCTAAAACAAATCCAAACAGATTTATCTCGTTAGTTTTGAATAGATGACATGGTTGATTTGGTAAGGGCAAAATGCACGAAATAACAACCTACTTTCATTAAGAAAAAAATTATTATAGCATTGTACTTTCACTTTTTCTTATTACAACAATGTACTTTCGTATTATTTTTTATCAGAGTATCGTACTTTGAAAATTTTACCCATTATAGTATTGGGTAACCTTTTAATTTAAACTTACCTATTATACTAGGTTTCCATGCCATCTCATCATCCACGTAGGTTGTCCACATGTACCATAATGTTGACGTGACATTTATTATAACAACATTGTATTTTTAAAATTATTTTATTGTAACATCATCCCTTCCTATTACGACATTGCACTTTTTGTTTGTATCATTTTTATTATTTAAATATTGTAAACTTAATCAAACATGTTTTTCATGTTTACAAAAATCACATTTCACGGATTAAAATGTCCACAAAATATTATTGTGTTCATCATGGATTTTGTGGCGTTGCTTGATTAACGAATGATATTTTGTGAGCATTTTCATCGGTGAAATTTAATTTTTTGTAAACATGTTTACTTTCTATAGTTGTAACTTTTGACAAACATGTTTGATTAAATAATAAAAATATTACAACCGAAAAGTGCAATGTCGTAAGTGTTATGTCACAATAAAATAATTCTGAAAATACGACGTTGTTATAATAAATGTCACATCAGCAATGTGGTATATGTGAACAACATACGTGGATGATGAAGTGGCATGAAAACCTAGCATAACAGGTACATTTAAATTAAAAGGTTACCCAATACTATAAAGACTAAATTTTCAAAGTGGCAGGCGACCTACATCTGGATTTGGTTATTTTCGATTTGGTTGACCCCACAACTCTCAACTACCATACGACGGATATTTCTATGTTAATACATACTACTCTCTGTTCATCAAATCTCCTCCATAATCACAGATCGCAACAACAAATTTCTTCAATTTCAATCCTCAGATAAGGTAATTTACCAGACCCCCTTCTTTCTTTTTTTTTTCCAATAATTCGCCATGGACATCTCCTTGTCCCCTTATCAGAACACATCACTCGTCCAGACTAGCTCTTGCTCTCTAACCCATGTTAAATTTTACCAAGAAAGACACTTGCTTTATGGTTCTCATTTGTTAAACAAATCAAAACGAACAACCAATCTATCTGGGATTACTTGTTCTTTCGTAAAACAGGGTTTACATCCAAAACCCAAACCGAAGCCGCTAAAAGATGGCCATGATGTAGTAAAGAAAGAAACCCAACAGGATGTAAGCTCTAGTTCAGGAATTTGTGGCCAGATCGAGAAGTTTGTTCTTTGTAAAAGATACAGAGATGCTCTTGAGATGTTTGAAATTCTGGAAATTGAGTGTTATGATGATCATGTTGGCAAGAGTACTTATGATGCTTTAGTGGATGCTTGTATTAGTTTGAGGTCGATCAGAGGGGTTAAAAGGGTGTTTAGTTACATGATTAATAGCGGGTTTGAGCCGGATTTGTATTTGAGGAATAGGATGCTATTGATGCATGTTAAATGTGGGATGATGATTGATGCCCGCATGGTGTTCGATGAAATGCCTGAGAGGAATTTAGTTTCGTGGAACACGATTATGGCCGGGCTTGTGGATTCCAGAGCATATGTGGATGCATTTCGGTTGTTCCTAACTATGTGGGAGGAAGAATCCGAGGCTAGTTCGCGTACTTTCGCCACTATGATGCGTGCGTCTGCAGGGCTGGGAATGATTTCTCCAGGACAGCAATTGCATGCTTGTGCTATAAAAATGGATGTAGATCAAGACATATTTGTATCGTGTGCATTAATTGACATGTACAGCAAGTGTGGTAGCATCGAGGACGCCCAATGTGTTTTCGACGTGATGCCTGAGAAAACAACCGTGGGTTGGAATTCGATCATTGCAGGGTACGCCCTTCATGGGTATAGCGAGGAGGCTTTGGATCTTTATTACGAGATGCAAGATTCCGGTGTTAAAATGGATCACTTCACTTTCTCGATGATTGTAAGAGTGTGTACACGATTAGGTTCGTTAGAGCATGCGAAACAAGCACACGCTGGCCTTGTACGTAACGGTTTTGGGCTGGACATAGTCGCTAACACTGCACTTGTCGACTTCTACAGTAAATGGGGAAGAATTGAAGACGCACGCAACCTGTTCGAGAAAATGCCTCACAAGAATGTTATCTCATGGAATGCCTTAATCGCTGGTTACGGTAATCACGGTCAGGGAATTGAAGCGTTGGAGTTATTTAACCGGATGATTAGTGAAAATATGACCCCAAATCACGTTACCTTTCTTGCTGTTTTATCAGCTTGTAGCTATTCCGGATTATCAGATCAAGGGTGGGAGATATTTGAAGCAATGGGCACAGACTTCAACGTAAAGCCTCGAGCCATGCATTATGCGTGCATGATCGAGTTATTAGGCCACGAAGGGCTCTTGGATGAAGCATTTGCGTTGATCCGAGACGCACCCTTTAAGCCAACCGTCAATATGTGGGCTGCTTTGCTGACAGCTTGTCGAGTCCACAAGAATTTGGAGCTCGGGAAGTTTGCAGCCGAGAAAATCTACGGTATGGAGCCAGAAAAGCTTAGTAACTATGTCGTTCTTTTAAACATATACAATAGTTGCGGTAAGCGTGAAGAAGCTGCTTCCGTTTTCCAGACTCTAAAAAAGAAAGGTTTGAGGATGTTACCCGCGTGTACGTGGATAGATGTCAAGAAACAACAACATATGTTTCTTTCGGGAGATAAATCGAAATCCCATGTTCATATCTTTAGGAATTTGAAGAAATTGATGTTGGAGATCGTGGAATATGGATATGTTCCGAAGAAAAGCTCTTTGCTTCCTGATGTTGATGAACGGGAAGAACAGATGTCGCTGTATCACAGTGAGAAACTCGCGGTTTCTTTTGGGTTGATTAACACGGCAGAGTCAACGCCGTTGCATCTTGTGCAGAGCCACCGAATTTGTGATGACTGCCACCTGGCGGTGAAGTTGATAGCCAAGGCGACGGGAAGGGTGATTGTTGTGAGAGATGCTAGCAGATTTCATCGGTTCGCAGATGGGAAATGTTCTTGTGGTGATTATTGGTGAAGGAGATTTACACGTTCTTGCAAGCCCGAAGGCCTCAACAACATAACTTTGTATCTGATTCTTGATCTCTTTCCTTTAGAAATAACCTTAAATTATAAATTAAATGTTTTCTCGCTTGACATGTTCTTTTACAGGTCTTGCGTTATAGTTGAATTAGAAGTTATTTGGTTAGTCATTTATATTTTGCAATTTATTGTGAATGAGATAAATTTTCAAGCAACTCTTGTTTGTTTGCTCCTACAGGCTTTGTTCTATTTAGCTAAATCATATGCTGAAATTTTTATATCGATAATTCAGATTAGTCAGTTGCATCCTGTTTCAAATAATTTCTATAGTCTGGTTACACTTGCAACAGTTATATATTCTGATAAGTGCACCAGTATCACATCAATTAAACAATCATGTACAAGTGTAAGAATTAATTTCAGTTTTGCATAGTTGTCTTTTGCATGCAACTCTTTGCAAGACATTGCAAAAAGCATGAAGAATTTGCTCCTGAATTTCTACCGTTTTGCTGGAAGATGAATCCCCAGGGTCACTAAAACCTTGTTGCACACAGTTTTTGTGAGTGTTAAATGAGTTGAATTTATTGTTGAAATTGGTATAAATTATATATCATTGAATCAAAATAGATGGATAACCACATTAAATTACTTGAAATATACAACATTTTGGAATTACTCTTGATTATCATTTACTAATATCTCGTTAGTCTGTTATGAATTTGTGATTAGCTGACTATAAATTAAAGCCAAGTCTTTTCATATCAAGCTAGCATAACAACTGTTTGATAAAACGAGAACAATGAATGAATTGTATACAGTGTACTTGCTATTGTTGGCAAGTTCTTCTGTTTTTAGGGTTTGTCATGCTGGAACTTTTGCTCATGTTGAAGGATTGGATCCTGAATATCCACATCCTCCCACCACCGAACACCCACTTTCCAAGATAGCGATTCACAAAGCTGTTAATGCTCTTGAGGAATCATCTTACATTATCGCTAGCCCTTTATTTCTAGGGGATAAGGTAAAAATGGTCCACTTTATGTTCACCAGCCATTTTCACTTGTTCATATACATTTTGATTCGTGTCTGATTGTTCATATAATGATAGGGGGAGGACACTGCATGGGTCCACGTGGAGCTTCAGTCCATAAAACCAAGAAACGATGATTGGGTCGGAGTTTTCTCACCAGCAAAGTTCGAGTAATGTTTATCTGTTAATGACTAACGTCCCTGAAACTACAATTTATAACCACTGATATATTTGTGCCTACTTTATTTTACTTCTTTTTCTCTTAACAATTTGTCTCCATGTTTGATTTTGGAAGTAGTCATACCATCATACTATGCATGTATGCATTTTCTTTTAGGGTGCGTTTGGTATGCAGGACAAAATTGGTCATGACAGAACAAAAACTTGTTGTCTCACATTTGGCGTGACATTAGACTGGGATAAAATACCAAAATAGGTGGAACAAAGATCCGGGAAATGAGAAAAGATTGGTAAATTACTAAACCACCCATATCAAATTATCACCTAAAACCCTTCCACAATTGTTTCACCCGCCAAGGCGCCAACCTCACTCTTGCCTGTTTAGTCTTGTCCAATCCAGTTCCGTTGATCAGTCCTGTCTGCATACCAAACACATTTTTATATATTTTTCTCCACTCGTAAAAATGCTTGTTCTCAACATTTGAATGAATGTTGCAGTGCTTCAAATTGTTACTATGAATCTGATGACTTGCCAGTGACTCCAGACATATGTGCAGCCCCAATAAAGGTAAGATGTTATAAATGGGACTTTTTGAGTTATACCTTGGATCCATACTTTCTTCTAATCGATATTGTACTATTTGCCATAAACAGTATACCTTTGCAATCAATTCCAATCCCTCTTACCCAACAACAGGTCGAGCTTCATTAATGTTCCAGATCATCAATCAGCGGGCAGATTTCTCCTTTGCACTTTTTACTTGCGGGTTGGAGACTGTGCGTGAAGTCATTCTTTACACCACTTTTTGTTTTCTAATACTTAGATTTTGGAGTTGTTGATGCTATAGTCTCGCTGACCAATTACTATTTGGGAATCACAGCCAAAGTTGATAGCTACTTCATCTCCTATATCATTTACAAACCCCAAAGCTCCGCTTTATCCGCGCCTTGCTCATGGGAAATCTTGGGATAAGGTAAATTTCCATCAATGATCATGTAATTTCTGTTTTTATTCATACCCAATTCAAATTTTTTGAAGTATGTATTATATACAAATATATAGGGTTGGTTTCATTAGAATGGGTCAAAATAAGAGAACACAAGATGACAAGAATACTTATATCATATGTGATTTCAGTGTAAAATCACATGTGATTATGGATCAAGGTCAACACATGGGGTGCACGGGTGCCTAACAGCCAAGGTCGCCAGTAATCACATGTGATATAGGTGATTAGGTGTTCTCATGTTTTATTATTTGAAGTTTGAACCATGTTCTTGTTTGACGTTGAACCTCCTTCTCTCTCTCTCTCTCTCTCTCTATATATNATATCATCCGTTATGTTTGGTGCTCGTTCAGATGACGGTAACATGGACAAGTGGCTACAACGTTGATGAAGCCACTCCATTTGTTGAGTGGGGATGGGAAGGCAGCCAACGCACAAGTGTTTCTCCGGCAGGAACATTGACATTTTCTCGTAGAAGCATGTGTGGTAAGATTTCACGTTGTAATCTATCTTCAACCACCATTCTTCTCTTAAACAGCATATAATCCTTCCCTTTTACCCCCTTTGTCCCAAAACAACGGTCCACATTTCCATTTTAGTTTGTCCCAGAATAAGTGCCCACTTTCCAACTCTACCCTTATTATGAGATGGAGAGATTCAACCCCCCTTCTATTATTAAGGGTATAATTGTCATTTAGTTAATTAAAAAGTGTAATAATTACATATTTCTAAAACAATGTGCCTTTTTCATTGTGGACATTTATATAAAGATAAGTTGCTTGAGCTGATAGGAACTTTAATTCCCTTGCAGGTGCACCTGCACGTACTGTTGGATGGCGTGATCCTGGTTTTATACACACGAGTTTCTTAAAGGATTTGTGGCCTAACACCATGTATGTCGAGAAGCATCGATGCTATTTTTCTCATTTTCTATCTTATTTTCTGAATGGGTTCTTGTTGTGACAATGATTTTCCAGGTACACTTACAGGATGGGCCATAAATTGTTCAACGGATCTACCGTTTGGAGTAAAACGTATTCTTTCAAATCATCTCCGTATCCTGGACAAGACTCGTTGCAACGTGTTATTATATTCGGAGACATGGGGAAGGTCATGGTGATGATATTTGATGGAAAACCCGTCTCTTTATAATATAACATAAAAGGATTTAAATTGATCATGTTAATATGATCTGTTGAAGATAATTACGGTTTACGAGTTTCTGAATTTCATATTGGGTTTCGTTAACAAGATCACTGATTACGTTACGTTGAAATTAATGTGTATCTTCAGGCAGAACGTGATGGTTCTAATAATTATGCTAATTATCAGCCTGGATCACTACTTACTGCTGACCAGCTATCGAGTGATCTTAATAACTTTGATATAGTATTCCATATTGGTAATCTAGCATATGCGAAAGGATATATCTCGCAGTGGGACCAGTTTACAGCACAAATCGAACCTATTGCATCAAAAAAGCCTTATATGGTTGCAAGGTTTGGATTTTTTAAGTATTGTCATCATCGTTAGTTGTAGATTATATAATACAATAATAATATACTAACGGCTTACTTTTAATCCTGCAGTGGTAACATTGAACGAGATTTTCCTAATTCAGGATCGTTCTATTTGACTCCTGATTCAGGCGGGGAGTGTGGTGTGCCCGCTCAGACCATGTTTTATGTTCCTGCGAAGAACAGGGCTAAATTTTGGTAAATTTTTTGATTCTTTTTTATGACTTCATATTTATACACATACAAAGAAGAAACATCACATAAAGCAGTTTCTGCTAATGCTTCCAACAATACTGTAACCATAAAGACACTAATTTATTTTGAATAAATTCTGACCCCCCTTGACAAGTGCTTTTTAAATCCATGATCTTGTGACAACTTTCTAGGCATTCTTGTGTATGGATTTGACATTCTTGTGTTAAGCAGTTGCATTCTCAAAGGGGTCATCTAAGTATATAACCTTAACTGAGATTTTAGTTAAATCCACGACCTCCTGATCTATTAAAGAAAAAAATGGCTTCATGCTCATGAAAAGGTCATGGATTTAATTAAAATCTGTTATACCCCATTTATTGTGAAGAAAAGTTACATCTGAAAGCATACTTGTGTTGACAGGTACAAAACAGATTATGGGATGTTTCATTTCTGCATAGCAGATTCAGAGCAGGATTGGAGGGAGGGTTCGGAACAGTATGCATGGATCGAGAAATGCTTTGCATCGGCTGACAGGCAAAAACAGCCGTGGCTGATCTTTGCTGCTAACCGTGTCCTTGGCTATTCTTCTAGCAATCAGTACGCCAAGGAGGGTTCCTTTGAAGAACCCATGGGAAGAGAACACTTGCAGAAGCTGTGGCAGAAATACAAGGTGGACATCGCGTTTTATGGACATGTACATGGTTACGAAAGAACCTGTCCTATATACCAGGTACTATTGCTTTTCGTTCTAGATAAAAAAAAAATACACATTCTAATATAGGTTTTTCAGTTATAACGTTCAACCCCTTTACCCGAAGTTCAATCAATTGCAAACCCCTTTATAACGTGAAACTAACGACATTTGTTCCCATTCATAATGAATGTGAAAATTTTATAACATTCATGATAATGATACTGAATATCTGGGACACACATGACACTCTCTCATTTGTCTCCAGGTTCACAATGGAAATTGGGTTTGCAACTGAACCTGTCTGTACTCTAAAATCTTCTATATTTGTATTTGCTTAAACATCCCACCCCAGTTCCCACCTTCACGTAGGATATACTAGGCTCTTTTGGTTTGCTTTAATTGGTATTTATTTAAACACGACGTAATGAGTCATTACCAATTGTTTTTGGCACGTGTTAAAGAGCATCTTAAACATACTCTTCACTATGTTTTGCTTATATGTTTTGGAGATACTATAAAGCATCTGTTTGATCTCTTATTGCATCTTTATAACATACTCTTCACTATGTTGGTTGCGTTGTAGAATCAATGCGTCAACAAGGAAAAATTTAACTATTTTGGTACCGTAAACGGGACAATCCATGTTGTTGTGGGTGGAGGCGGGGGCAAATTATCAGAGTTTAGCGAGATCAATACAGATTGGAGTGTCTTTAAAGATCACGACTGGGGATTCGTGAAATTAACGGCATTTAACCACTCGTCACTTCTCTTCGAGTACAAGAAGAGTAGAGATGGAAAGGTTTATGATAGCTTCACAATCTCAAGGGACTACAAAGATGTTTTGGCATGTGTGCATGATGGTTGTGCAACTTCCACTGTGGCAACATGAACCTATGTATGTATGTATGTATATGTTACTTGAACAAGGTTTGCCATTTTAAGTTTATATGTAAAAGAATAAAATATATGTTGTCATATATCTTAAAAGGGGGTTGATGGCACATATTATAAGTTTCGTATTAAACTTAAACTAATTTCTTTTTCTTAGTATATGGATAATTTAGTAATTTACTAATCTTGTTCTATCTCCTCCTAATCTATGTTCTACCTATTTTGGTGGAGAAAATGTTGTCCCACTTAGAAGGTGAGTTTTTTTGGTATTGTCATGTAATATGATAGTTTAGTCTTTGATTGAAGGCAAACTATATAGAAAGTTAGATTCCAGTTTCATTGTTCTTCGACTCTGTCTATGGGGTTATTTAATTGGTTTTCCATTAAGTCTTGTAATGATAAAGTTGATTGTGTGGATCAATCCGCATAGGTTGGAAAAGTGTTTTTTTGTATACGAAAAGAGCGTATTTTTTAATTAAAAATGGTAGGTATGAAGAAAAACTTGACTTTCTATAAGCCCCATTAAGCTCTTTTAAGTTGTTAATGTCAGATCCTATGTGTTGCAAGGCTATCCGTAGCACAACCGTGGGCTCGGCGGTTTACAGCGGGCTGCGCTATAGCTCCATGCAGGCTTGGTGCGGGCTCGGGGGATCGGTTTCTACAAACCGATTGAACCGCAACTCATGCTCTCTTTCTCTTTATCTCTCTCTCTCNGTAGTACTTGACAGAGTAGGCTGGTGGGGGCTTATAGTGGGTTTATGGTAAAGCTGATGTGGCAGAGTGGGCGTGGAGGCTCGAAAGGCTGTGCTATTGATAGCCTTACTGGAACGTCCAAAAGCATTACACAGTTTTTGGCTTTTTGCCACATTTTTTACTTAGACGACATGATTTGGCCGAAAATGTAGGGGGTTTATTTGGCAAAAACCATAACTGAGGGTATCAAAATTGTACAATGTCAATAGTTATTTTCTTTTATACCCAAAAGAACACGAGAAACACCGATAGGACCTTCAAATATCACGCCGTTTTCTAGGGCATTTTTCCATCGATCTGATTTGATCAAATCGAGCGAGAGTCTCTGTGTGTGTGTGTGTGTGTGTGTGTGTGTGTGTGTNATCGGTGGAATACATACTCCAAACTTTATGGAAAACTCGTAAAGTTGGCCTTGATTCAATCGATCGCGATGTTATACGTGATTTGCTTCAGCTTCAGAATGATGTCGACCTCGATCCTGTAATAATTACCATTTCTTTTATGATCTTTTTAGAAGATAAATCCATCTAGTTTCTGCTAAACACGAACTGTGAAACATGGAGAACAGACCGTTGGTATTTTTGCATGTTGTGTATGTCTAATGTACGCACTAGCTTGAAATTGCTTATAAAATGTCTCCTGTCAAATTATGGTTTTGGATTAGGGTTTGGAGGTTTTTCAGAATTTGGCAATTTGAAGCCATCAGGTGTGTACAACATGATACAATGATGTATTTTGTAAATTTGCATCGTAAATCATAGCGATGGAATTGCGCGTAAGTGGCTGTCGTTTTAAGGCTGTGTTTGGCAAACTAACTGATAAGATAGCTGGTAGCCGATAACCGATAGCTGATAAGCTAGCTTATGGATAAATTATGTTTGGCAAAAACTGGCTTATAACTTCTCTTTGTAGTCCATGTAGCTAGAAAATGCTATCCGGTGATTGGTGAATGGTGAACGGCTTGATCTGATTTCTAATTGCTAGTAAAGATAAAACTTCAAAACTTATTTGTATGCAGCTTTTGGTATGCCTTCGTATGTTGATTCGTAGATGTGTCTATGAGAACGCCAATAAGGATGAAATACAGAAGCTGTTTCCCACTGAAGTCCTGCCTGAGATACAGAGGTTATTGACACTTTTGTTCCAAAAGTTCCATAAAGAGTGGAGAGAAGATATATTGAAAGATCAGGTACTGTATTGAGATACTTGGCAACTTTTACTAGATATATATAAGCCTGGTAATTTCTTTTATATCTCTTTTGATGATAACCATATGCAGGATACTTTATCCAGTCTGAAGACAATGACTTGGAACTTGACAAACGAAAACCTCGGACCTACAAGGCCAAATTCAGGAGATACGGATGTGAACTTCCAGTTGACTAAAGATACACTAGAGACGATGTTGAAGTCTATGTATTCCACAAGAGATCAATTGCCCGACCCTGTAAGTTCTGAGGTTTACCCTTCTCTTTTAACATAATTTCTCATTGTTTTGTATTTCTATCCGTATTACGACGCTGCATAATAGGGCGCGGCATCAATATGACATGTAATGTAGCACAGAAGAAAAACAATCCCTCCACCCCAAGATAAATGTGTAAAGTAAATTTATTTAATGAACTAATGATGGTTTTACCCTTAATAATAGAGAGGGTAATGAATTTCTCTATCTCCATATTAAAGGTAGTGTTGGAAAGTAGACACTTTAATGGACAATTATTTTGGGATAAACTAAAATAGAAATGGGTTTCTTGGCTTTCGAGAGGCTGAGTACTCTCCCAGGACTTTTGCCTAAAACACACACGGAAATGATTGATACCCTTTTAAGCTCCTGCTTCCTTTATTCATACTATCAAAAACTACGATTCCCTAAATTACCCGTGTGTACTGGTGCATCGACGCTTTACCATAGTCTACTCTATTTGGCTTATTGACGATAATACCCAGGGTATAACAACTTCGTTCACATCATTCCAAACACTAGCGAATACCTACTGTTGGTCTGAGCAAAACAATAGTTCGTTCGTCCCATGAAAATTGCTTAGTATAACTTGGCCCTTGGTTCAAGTAAAAGGTTTCATTATTTGTGGAGTATCTAAAATACATTTTAGTAAAGACTAATCATTGAATCATATGGACCCAAATCAATATGATTATCTATCTGTAATTATAATCATGGGTAAATAAGTCAATTTAACTTGGAATCTTCCCCCCAAAAAAGGAACATTTCATTTTCTATGCTGCAATGGAATATGAGTAATTTAAATGGTTTTACTGTTAAGCTTAATTCTGAAAGTTTGGATGCTAAATTAACAATTGCTTTATCCAGGAGACGAATCACTAGAACTAGCGGATTTGAGTTGAGTCACACTAGAGATGGTGCAAAAAATCAGGTCTAAAACAGTTTTTCACCGGGAGGTTAGCCTTTATTCTATTCAACTTTGGTTTGGTTTTAGCATACGACTAAGCGGCCGAGTTGTAGATTCCTCCTCTAGATCACGTTTGTAAATTGTGTTAGATTGTTAGAACATGCATTATGTATACTCTTGCATGGCGGGACCTTGTTATCTTTACATGTTGGATACCCGACGCTTGGATGTTGTTTGGTATGAAAATTGAGCATTCATGTGACTCAAATGGGAGAACATGGTTTGGCCTAAATTCTGGTACGCGATTTTGCTCGTGTGCCATTATGTTTTGTACTGCTACTTGATTTGAAGCAAGTCCTTGCTTTCACAGTTTCACCAATTTGCAGAGAGTCTAGGAAATGGACTTGAGATTATGCAAATCCAAATATCAATTTGTATGATACGGTTTTTGAATACACGATCTTAGATAAGTGTTCATGGAGACACGGATAAACAGATTTTTTATGATTGTGGATGTTCGTGTCGACTTGTGCCCAGCTTGGCTAGTCTTATGAAACCTCGAAGTTAACAGTCGGAAAAACCTCTAATTGCCCCAAGGGATCTTAAACTTTTGCTTAATGATATAGTAGTTATGGATGATTAAATAATGAATGAAATTGGTAAGTAAAATCAAGAAATCTTGGAAAAAAGCATAGAGAGAAGTGATTTTGCAGCTCAATCTATTTGTGCTTACACTGTAATGATGGATTGCTTTTACCGACGAGAGGGAGAACATCGATGGAAACATGAAAATTTAATAGGAGTGGTTTTTTAATTTACTATTTTGTAATTTTTGTTTCATTTAATTTCAATGGGACAGCCTACCGGTTAAGGCTTGTGGAAGGTATAACAAGCAACCCAAGTTCGAATCCGGGGGTGAGCAACCAAAAGCCACTGAGTATTAATCTCAGGGGAGCATGCTTTAGCTCTTGTTAAATTATTACATTATGTGTTTTTTGTTGCTATTAGTCGCGTTTTACTGAATGACTTGAGCTCTTGTTAAATTATTACATTATGTGTTTTTTGTTGCTATTAGTCGCGTTTTACTGAATGACTTGAACCTCATTCGGTCCGGACTCGTTCTTCGACTTTGGGTTTCATTTTATACATACGAAAGCAGGAGCTTCGACAAAGCCATCTCCCCCGCCAAATAAACCTGGAATTTATTAGAATTTGATAACAATTAATTTTTACGATATCTTATCTCATCTTATTATCATCCATTTGATATACACTTTAAAGATGCTCCGTAAAAGTAAAATAAAAAATTAAATCTGCACCCATGTTCTCCCAACAAATCGCGAGGCCCAATATTCCATTCAACGGCCTAGAATTTATGAAAGATCGGTGGGTTTGACTTTTGTAAGTGGGAATTCGAATGGTCAAAGGTTCTTTTTTCCATTTCCATCAAAAGTCAAAGAAGCCTTTTCACATTGTTACCCTGTGTGCTATCCCAGGAATTTATAATATATCTATGCCATCAAAATATTTGATCTCATAAATGGGGTGACATAAGTGATTAAAGCTAAATATTGTAATTTAAATAGGCATAGAAAGATTAAGGTTGTGTTTCACAAACTAGCTAATAGCTGATGACCTAGCTGTTGACTAATAAGCTAGCTAGTAGCTGATAAGGTAGTTTATGAATAAATTATGTTTGACAAAAACTAGTTTATGAGTATGTAAAATTACAGAAATGGTATCTTGGGGTGTAATAATTAATACTAATCAAGGTATAATTGGAAAAAAAAAACTACAAAAAACTTCTAAAATGCTACTCTAACTAGCGTTTCAATAAGCTACCTTATAAGCTTAAAAAAAAGCAAGGCAGGGAAAATTATTTCAACAAAAAACTATCCCCAAGGAAGAGACAGAGAACAAAACAAAAAGGAGAAACAGAGGCAAAAACAAGAGCAAGGTCCTAGGCCAAAAAACAATCCAGAGGTCGAGCAATTCAATTCTCCTAGCTAAAAGTTCCTAATTTTCCTTCATTTTTTGCCTAAAAACCCGTTTATTGCATCACCATCGGAAACAAATCTTCCTCTTTTATCTTCTCAACACCTTACGAGTTGTCGGTATGTAAAATATGGTTCTCCAGTTCCAAATACTCCATAACGCCACCATACAAATAGCATTGAATCCTTCGGCCTGGCGCGAATCCGAAGGGGTAAAAAAATTCGTAGACTGAAAATCAGCCGAAGAAGAAGGACGTAATCCCGACATTCCCATCCAATTCCAGATTTTACGCCACAACCCATCAACTTTTGAACATTTGAAAAACAGTTATCGATCTCATTCTGCACCAAATTGCACATGTCACGGTTTGGGTTCTGAACCACCATGCCTCTTAGCATCAAATTACCTTTCCTATGCAGCCCACCAAGGAACAAGCGCGAAATAAAAAGGTTCACTTTAAAAGGGACAAAAGTGGACCATTTACACCGGGCTTGCAGCGAGATTGCGTTTAGATTGTTGTGATAAAATTAGTACATCTTCTGGATAGAGAAAAGACCGTTTGCATCAGGTTTCAAATATCATAAGTCTTGCCCGGATTGTAGAAACCTGGAATTGATCAGCAAGGTTTCTAGATTTTGAAAATCTTCCAAAGCACAACCGCGAAGACTGGACATCCAAGACCAATACCCATCCCAACTTCCATTCGAGTACACCCATCGATTATTAAAAGTAGCATCCTTGTTGAGCTCTTTTGCGTAGAGCCTAGGGAACCGATTTTTTAGAGGCATTATGAACCCTACCCAAGCGTCTTTCCAGAAATATGCAGAGGATCCGCAACTAATTTTTTTTTTTCAAACGAGTCAGCAGCGGGTCTTCAGGTTTTTGAGGAGGTTTACAATTCCAAACCAAGGAGAATTCTTCCTCATCCTGACCCGATTTTCAAAACCACCGTCTGGATCATAGAATTCAATGATTACCTCCTTCCACATGGTCTTAGAATCCAAGCATGTACTATCTTATAAGCTAGCTTATTTTTGCCAAACACAACCTAAGAATACAATTAAATCATAGTCAAGCGCAAAACTACAAGATTTTTCGAATCCTTCAGATCAGGATTAATTTATTGGTTTGTAAGCTTGTATATCATATCAATACTATGTAAAATTAAATACATACATGATAATTGCTCCATGCATATAGAGATTGGATAAATTTTAGGTTTTTCGATCAATATCGATGACCCCTGACCTTAGACGGATGATTGAATATGTCTTTAAAATGATTAATGCAATATAGAGTGATGATAACCAATTAACCAATTTAAACGTTTGAGTACGCTGATCATGCTTTTTTGTGTGCATATAGTCAAAACTAACATATTTGATAATCATGTGAGAAAATAAATTGTTATAAATTAAAAAAACCTACAATTGATGGCGTTAAACAATCGGTTTATTCAATTTTAGATGATCACTTTTGAATGCACATCCAAACAAATGTTAAATAGTTTTAAGTTTTCTCATACTAATTGAATCTATCGGGTCTAAATCATATGATATTTCTAAAAAAGTAAGGTGAATGATGAATAATAAAGGAATCTTTTTCTTTTTTTAATAAAATATCATGAGAATAATATAATTGAATCATGCGTTTCACTTTTATCAAGAGAACATACATGAATGCTACGTTTTAGAAGAATCTCGAATTGTAACCATATTTTGTGAGCGAATACAAAAATAATTCTTATTCTTTAAACATACTAACAAAAGAAAACCTCTTTGTGATGACATCACATTGTTAAAGCAAGTGGATCATGTTGTTCTCAAAATATTTGTTAGCATGTTGTTCTCAAAATATCTATTAGCATGGACGAATCCAATTCAAAGTATACGGTACTTGTGCGACCGTGCCACCTTATTTTAAGGTCATGAAAAGAATCACATTAATTTGTCGTGTCACTGGATATATTTGAAACTCCATTGAGAACAAGTTTTTTATCTGGTAGAGTTGGTTTGCAAAGCTTTTCTTCCACCATGATCCGAGTTCAAATCCTGTTAATGTCATTTTTTAGTCAAATGGTGTCACCTTATTTTTGGTCTGTCTAGATTTGTTAGGACAACTAATGTTCTTAGTTAACTAGTGTATATATTATTAGAAGTGGACTAAAAAACACATTAGTCTGATTATTTAATTGTCATTTAAAAAATATTTATATTTGTTATTTGACATATCGAATTTTCTGTTAACATTTTATCAAATTTGTAATTTGAACAATACAACGAATATATTTATAAGGCTGATCATAGAAATTGATCAAAATAGTGAAATGGTTTCATTCTATTAACCTTTTAACCTATTTTTTTTTTCAATTAGACCAAGATAGCTAAGGCATAAGAGTCTCCAATTGCTCGTTTTACAACTTATGAAATGTAATTTTTTAAATTAACTATGGTTATAATTATATTTTAATATAAAAGAACACTTCATAAGTAGCAAAGTGATGCTTTTAAGACCTTGAGAACCTTGGTTATTTTGGACAAATCGAGATGAGAAATGGGATATAAAATGAATAAGAGCTAGTTATTTAACTATTTTTGATAATTTTCTTATATTTCATACATTTTTTTTAAAGGATTTGAATTAGTATTTCGAAAGTAATCATCTCTTCAAATATCAATAATTATTTTTTGTCAGTTTAAATAACCTACACTTTATCATAGTTTAAAATAATATTAAATACCGTGATTAACTTGATAAATAACAAAATCTTTTGTTCATAAAAGAGATACTATGTTTAATTTGATAAATAAAATTTTTAAAAATTTTATCATGCAAAAGTATTTGACCATTATATTTATATAAATATTTAATAAAATAAAAAAAAAGGTTATATACAACAATGAACCTCTACTTATTATTATATTTATATACGTTTCAAAATAATCATCAAATTTTAATATTTGTTTTACTTAAATAAAAAAAACCAAGCTGTGTTATTTTTTACTTTTCACAATCAAATCCAATCTTCATTAAAACTAGAAAAACTAATCAACAATTAAAATATCTGATTTAGTGGGCATCATTTTATTATTTTATTACCACGCTATTCAAATATTTTTTATATTGCTTTTTATATAACCTGTATGAATTTTAGTCAACCAATAATCATAACATTAAAAAGTTTAATTTTTCATAAAAATTAAATCAAAAACATTATATTTATGACGAATCTTTGGTTTTTTCCCCCAAAGTTTTAGCATCAACAAACTTATTATGTTACTCGGTTATACCTATAAAAAGCATGTAATAAAAAAATATTTGATATGGTAAAGATATTTATTTAATCGAAAATTATAAAACTCTTATATTTTGATTTTCTATTTATAGATAAAAAGTTGAGTCACATGGGAAAAGATTTAAAACAATCAAAATTGATTTAGGGTTATATTTGGCAAACTAGCTGATAAGCTAGCTGATGACTGATAAGGTAGCTGATGAATAAGGTGTGTTTGGCAAAAACTAGCTGATAAGGTAGCTTATGATTGCAAAATGACAAAAAATGACAAGTTTAAAAATTAGTAATGTAAAAAGTAGAAGGGTATATTTGGAATTAAAAAAATGTCTCATAATTACAATAAATCATCAAAACGCTACTCAAAGTAACTTTTTATAAAGCTAGCTTATAGTTCATCCAAACATGTATCTGACTTATAAGCTAGTTTTTTTTTTACCAAACAATGCCTAGATTGATTCGATGATATATATGTTTCAAATATAAAAGAATTAATTTATTAAACATATTTACAAATATAATTATAGGGTTGGGTTTTGATACAAATATAATTATCGTGATAAGGTTAGCCGTGTTTGGCAAACTAACTGATAAGTAGTTGTTGACTAATAAGCTAGTTGATAGCTAATTAACTAGCTTATAAATAAATTATATTTAACAAAAACTAGCTATGAGTATGTAAAATGACCAAAAAGATATATTAAAGTATAATAATAAATATTAATAACGGTATAATTGGAGAAAACTATAAAAAACTCATAAAACGATACACCAACTAGTGTTTCAATAAGCTAGCTAATAAGCTAACTTATGGTCAATCCAAACATATACTAACTTATAAGCTATCCTATTTTTGCGAAACACAACCTAAAAAGAGATCTACACTCAGATGCACATTTTGATCAGATGCATCATGATAAAATGCACCAAAACAATTCCTTATCAAGAATAATTCATAGGATGAAATTGATATTAAGATTGATTAATTATCCAAATCCTATTTTATCTTTTTTATTTTAACTCTTCTTCGCACACGATTTTTACCGATTATTATATATATGTTTTTTACACATAAACATCTAAAAGAAATTCTATTATATTGAATTAATTATCAAACTACCATCATTCCATTTAATATTTTATAATCAAAACATATCTAATTTATTTATTGTTATCATTTATTACAAAAATATTGTAATCCAAATGAATCCATTTTCTTTATTTCATTTAACATTATATTCTTTTGATGGGTAAAACTTAACTCATTGACCCAGTGACAACCCAATTCCATTCCCTTCCATTTCGATTCCATTCCATTCCACCCTCACACTCCCATCATATAAATAAAACCCCTTTTTTTCTTACAATGAATTTGACATAACCTATTCCGGCCGGCAACCACCAAACTCCACCGTTATCACCGCCAAATAACCACACTTTCCGGTGGGCCTAAAATCGGTTCAATCACCGCCATAATTTCACTCACCAAATCGACCGTCGATCTTCACACACATAGTCCTTTCGCTTTCCAATCCATTAGAACCCTAATTTCAATCCACAATTTCGCCTATAATAAACCCTCCACCGGTCATGGCGGCCACCATAGAAGGTCAAGATAGGGTTCTGGCCACGGCTCAGCAAATCGTGAAGAGCCTCAACATCAACACCAAGGCCACGGAGGATATGATCCTGATCCTCTCCAGCTTCGATAATCGCTTGTCTAACATCACCGATTTGATGGAGGGAGGTGCCGCCGGCGGTGAAGAGATCGATCATCGGTTTGAAACGGCGGAGAAGGTTATCCTCCGGCATGATTCTGGAGGTATCGGTGAACCGTCGTCTAGGAACTCGTCGCCATGGGAGGAGTCTCCCACGGAGGCTTCCGAGTATCTGGAAGCTGTTGATACGATCATCAAATTCACCGAAGACCTGAATATTCAATCCGATGGAGACACCGAGATCATGGATCGAGCTGAGAACGCGCTCCAGTTGGCTATGTCGAGGCTGGAGGATGAGTTTCTTCATATCTTGATCCGTAACACGGTCCCTCTCGACATAGATCGGCTGTATGGATCGATCCGTAAGGGTTCGCTGTCCTTTGCGTCGAACGAGATTGAAATTGGAGACGATTTCGATAGCTTCCAGGAGGAGGATAACGGAGGGAGCAGTGGTTATCATCACGAGAGGGGTCCGAGCTTAGGTGGCGATGTTTTTGTGGATTTGATCCATCCTGAAGCGATTAAGGAGCTTAAGTCCATCGCCGATCGGATGATTAAGTCCGGCTATGAGAAAGAGTGCTGTCAGGTTTACAGTAACGTTCGCCGGGATGTGCTGGACGAGTGTTTGTCGATTCTGGGGGTAGAGAGGCTTAGTATTGAGGAGGTGCAGAGGATTGAGTGGAAGATTTTGGATGAGAAGATGAAGAAATGGATTCAAGCTGTTAAAATTGTAGTAAAGGTTCTTCTGTTTGGGGAAAAACGGCTATGCGAGCAGGTTTTCAGCGAGTCCGAGCTGATCAAAGAAATCAGTTTCGTTGAGACGACCAAAGGATGTGTGATGCAGCTGTTGAACTTCGGGGAGGCTGTTGCCATTGGGCAAAGATCTTCCGAGAAGCTCTTTCGGATTCTTGACATGTATGAGGTAGTTGCTGATGTTTTGCCTGATTTTGAAACTTTATTCACTTATGAATCTGGGGAATTAGTTTGCAACGAGGTGAAGGGGGTTTTGAGTGGACTAGGTGAGGCGGCTATTGGAACCTTTGTGGAGCTTGAGAATGCTGTGAAGAGTGAAAGTTCTAGAAGGGCTATACAGGGTGGCGATATTCATCCGTTGAGCCGTTATGTGATGAATTATATCAAGCTATTGGTTGATTATAGCGATTCGCTGAATGCGCTGTTGCCAAATAGTCAGGATCTTGATCGTGGGTCCTCGGAACTTGATGATATTGACAGCGGTGATACTTTGTCCCCTGTTTCATGCCGCCTGCTGTCACTCATTACTTCGTTAGAATCAAAGCTTGAGGAGAAATCAAGATTGTATGATGATAGCGCAATGCGATACATATTCTTGATGAATAACATCCTTTACATTGTTCAGAAAGTAAAAGACTCTGAGCTCAGAAACCTTCTGGGTGACCGGTGGATTCGCAAACATCGTGGTCAGATTCGTCAATGGCACACAAGTTACCTCAGAGCGGCTTGGGGCAAGGCGTTGTTGTGTTTGAAGGATGAAGGGATAGGTGGGGGATCAAGTAGTGCCTCCAAGTTGGTTCTTAAAGAAAGGTTCAAGAACTTCAATGCATGTTTTGAAGATATTTACAGGATACAATCTAGTTGGAAGGTGGCAGATGATCAACTCAGGGAAGAACTTCGAATATCCATATCTGAGAAGGTGCTTCCGGCATATCGTGCATTTGTGGGGAGGTTTGGGGGTCAACTAGACAGTGGAAGACACGCTGGGAAATATGTGAAGTACAGCCCTGATGATTTAGAGAATTACCTGTTGGATTTGTTTGAAGGGCAAGCTGCTCAATTGAACAACATGAAAAGAAAAGGTACATAGGATGCAAGACTCTTTCTTAACAGGTATGTATCATGAGTGTGGTTCGGTTTTCCGCTTACCTCTTAAATCCAGTGTGATGAATTTGGTCTTCATTTTTGTTGTTTGTGTCACAGGGTTTGGGTTGAAGGTAGTGAATTGCCCACCTCAATATACTTTAATAATTTTGTACATTTATGGTATGGTAGATCCCCCGCTATATGTAACTTATATCATCGTTTCTGCATTAATTATGAATGCATCAGCTGTTGCACTGAGATTCTGGTATGATATATTTGATGGTCTCCTTGGTGTTTGTTGTTGAGTTTCCAAAGGGGAGGTGATTGGCCTCCAAGTTTTTGCCACCTAGGTGCGTCCTATATGTCATTATTCATGTTTTGTTATGTTTAGCAAACGATACCATTTCCCCTGTGTGTTTCACTAGCTTGGTTCATTCATGATGCTTGGTATTCTTAAAATTTCTAGAGCTTTTCTTAATATTCGAGTTAATCCTGAACCATGACTTGATAACATACTAGCTTGGTTCATTCATCATGCTTGGTATTTTTAAAATTTCTAGAGCTTTTCTTAATATTCTAGTTAATCCTGAACCATGACTTGATGAGTTCTTGTTGATCTTGGGAATTTCTAGTATCTACAAGCTGCATAACTCAATTATCATGATTTATGCTCTTGGTGTACATATGTTTAATCTTGGGAATTTTCTACCAGCTGCATAATTGTTTGGATTTTATCATACAATTCATGAAATTGGCGATGCATTAGGGATGCAAGCCCACCCTTGAGTGTAGAAAAACTATTATCACAAACAAGCATCTATGGATGAAATGGTATTCTTATCAAAATTGGGATAGGAGAGAAGGATACCATGCAGTTGGATCTGCATAGTTGTAAGACTGGTCTACTGCTCAAAAGAGGTTACATTTCTAATATATCCAAAGCTGATTCCTGCCTTCTCCACTAGAAATGCACCATGCCCACCAACATCTTAGCAGAAAAGCAAGTATTAGCTACTTAGGAGGGGTTTGGTTGGGGGTATTGGGGGTAAGGAATGGGGGTATTGCGGGTAAGGAATGGGAATGATAATAAAAACTGTTGTTTGGTTTTATATTATATAATGAAATCATTCCTGTAGACCCATTAATTTCCATTTATGACCAAATTGGGGGGAATGAAAACTTTATTTCTACCTAGTTCTGTTTCCCATATGTCGTTCCATCTTTTGATGTTAAATGGAACATCTTTTGTATTTTCGAGTTGGAGGAACATTTTTTTTAATATAAAACAATTTTTCATTAATTATATTGGGTTAACCAAACGACATCAATGCAATGCTCATTCCTATTCCCATTCTTCTGCATTCCCATTTTCATTTTCATTCTCATTCCAGAAGTTGAACCAAACGCCCCCTTAATTAATTGAAAACATATGCTAAACAAAATTATTAATGAACAAATTTTCAAACAGCTTTTAGGCTGTGTTTGGCAAAAATAAGCTAGCTTATAAGCTAGCTGATAAGCTAGCTTAT
>LUCG01292766.1:0-10200 GCA_001633085.1 Carthamus tinctorius
TTACCCAAACCCGTTTATTTCGTGTCGAGTTCGTATCGGGTTAGCGTGTCGTGTCAGTTTTTGCCAGGTCTACCAGAATGGCCCAAAAGATGTATAAAATGTTCCTAACAAAGAAAATTGGCGCCCATGTAGAAAACCGTAACGGGGGACAATGTGTAACCTGGGTGGCATAGGATGACACAACCTAAAAACGTGCAGAAAGGTTTAGATTTTTTCTAGCGTTCTTTAAGACTTTTGTAAAGTTGTCATCATAGAGACTTGTTTAAAGCCAAAAATACGTCTTGCAGATAAGGTTGTATGGAATCATATAGTTATAAGAAGAATTATAAAGCATTAGACTCCCTTAAATACAAGCGAAGCCTTTAGCATTTGTAACTACAAGACTGGAATATTTTAAAATTCCCTGCCTAAGTAACAAACGCAATGCTACTCAAGTGTTCATTTCAATCCTTCTTACCTTTCTTGATAAGTTAGTTAATGTTGCATGGTTTTTCGATAACAAGATATTGAAGTAATACGATGTATAGAATTTATTAGTTAAACTAGTACAAATGAATTGCAATGATCAATAGAAGCGCAACTAGAAGTTTGTTCTTATATATGCTATTTTAATCTTTCTTATGATTTATGAATTCCACAAGCAACTTTTTGTAAATCTATACTGCCTAAAAATATTAGCCAAAATATTTACAACATAAGATGCAATATATGAAACTTTGTTTAGTTAATTAACAATTAGAACAAAATCCCTAGCCAAATAAAAGTAAGTTTAATTAGAGGTATGATGATGTAACATATGTTTTTTCTATCTCAAAACCAAAACGAGATTGTTTTAGAGAGGCACGATACCGTAAACCCTAAAACCTTGGTAAAAATATATCCAAAAAGTTGCCAGGATTATAAAAGATACTGAACATGAGCGGATAAAAAATCACTTGTCCCAAACTGGTTAAGGCTTGTGGAAGGTGTAACAATCAACCCAAGTTCGAATCTGGGGATGAGCAACCAGGGGCCACTGAGTATTAATCCCAGGGAAGCATGCTTTAGTTCTCAGTAAAAATTACCAAGGATGTAGTCTGGGCAAAGCGCAGGTGAACCTTATCCAAAAAAAAAGTCTCATATCTCATTCATGTCCATCAATCACATTAATACACATCTTGAAGAGAGAATATAAACTTGAATAAAATAAATATAAAACGAAATAAAAATCTAATTTATCTTCATTTCATTAGTTGAATAGGGATGAGACATGTGATTTTGGGGTGGCAGATTTTTGTCCGACATGAGTCATGCTATTAGAATTAGAAAATAAATAGTAGCAAAAGAATTTAGTTACAATTAGAACTAGGGTGAGTATCGGAACCGGGTATCTGCCTTTGGAACCGAAACCATCTTGGAACCGCCGGTTCCGAAACCGGAACCGATGTGATTGGTTCCGGTTCCTAAAATATGGAACCGATTGGACCGGTTCCGGTTCCAGTTCTCAATTTTGTGGAACTGCTAACCGTCGGGTACCCGTCGGAACTGGTTCCTCTATATATATTTTAACAAAATAATTTTAAATACTTATAATGTTTAATACACTAAGATTGAAATTATTATTTTACTTTTTACGGTTACACACTTACACATATACACTTACAACCACTATCTTCNTTATTTCTCATTTCAAAAATTGGTTGTAATCATTTATATAATTATTAGCTTTTAGTTGTCATCATATAAGTTTTTATCGTTTGTAGTATTTATATCATTATGTTCGGAGTTAGGACTATGTAATAACTAATAATTACTTTTTTATAACATAAAACAATTAAAAATATTTGAAAAAAAGAGACCAGATACCCGGTTTTTAAACTGGTTCTTAAATATAAAGAACCGATGCAACTGGTTCTGGTTTCGGTTCCTTCTTTTCAGGAACACCGGAACCGATTCCATGAATTTTGGTCCGGTATCCGCTTTTGCTCACCCCTAATTAGAACAATAATAATTAAATTATCAAACAATTAATCAATATGTAATACACTTATTTAATGGTATTGGTACATAACACATAAACAATCACATATAAAGCCTGTTTGGTTTAACAAAATGTTTTTGAGAGATTTTGATTTTGTGAAAGAATTCGAAATTGGAATGATTTGAAATATTTGGTGTGTACTGATTCTAGGATTTGGAATGACATAGATTCCATTTTTTATAAATCTTATTTGATTTGTAGGATTTTGAATGAGATTGAGTCATTATTTATACTTTGCTAGCAAAGAAGAGAGAACACGAAATATGGAGGGAAAAGAGAGATTAGGGAAATTTTGATGAAAAAAAGTAGGCTATAGCTCCCATGGAATAATTGAAATTTTTATAAGATTTATGTTGTGTTTGGTAAAAATAAGTTAGTTGATAAGTATGCTTTTAACTTAATACATGTTTGGATGGATCATAAGTTAGCTTATAAGATGGCTTATTGAAACGTTAGTTGTAGTAGTATTTCATGAGCTTTTTGTAGTTTTTTTTTCAATTGTACAAGTACAATTAATATTAATTATTATATCTTAAGATACTCTTTTTGGTAATTTTATCTATTCATAAACTCATTTTTGCTAAACATAGTTTATTCATACGTTAATTTCTCAGCTATTTTTTTTTGAACGACAACTTAGTTAAATTGTTAGCATACACCTCAAATAAAGACGCCTATATCCAGGTTTAAACCTAGGACTTGTACTTCAAGAGGAATACTATTATCAGCTATTATTAGCTAGGTTGTCAAACACAACCTAAATTTTTAAATAATAATTAAGTATTTCAATTGGGGGGTAAAAAAGCAGTAGTACCCAACTGCTGTTGAGCATGGGGCGCGTGCTTTTACCTTTTTACCCTTTCGTCTAGCCATACGTTTTCTCTTTCTCCCACCCTTTTTCCACCAATTTCATCTCTTATGCATCAACACTTGTACCCCCACGCTCTATTACTTGTACATTGACGACAAAACAAAAATCAACCACGGAAAGTTTTTTCTTTTTCTTCCTCTAAAACCAAAATCCGTCGGTTACGATTCTGAATAAATAATGAAACGATCACAGGTGGATAACAATGGCGGAGGAGGAGGAGAGCTCGGCGACACTGAGGTAGTTGCCGCCGCCGGCGACGGCGGTGGCGGTGGCGGTGGCGGAGGAGGAGCGCTGACGAACTGGCAGAATGCGAGGCAAAAAGCAGAGGTGTTGTCGCATCCGTTGTACGAGCAGTTGTTAGCTGCTCACGTGGCGTGTTTACGGATCGCTACGCCGGTGGATCAGCTGCCGAGGATCGATGCGCAGCTTGCGCAGTCGCAGCAGGTGGTTTCCAAGTATTCGGCTCTCGGAGGGCAGAGTAATCTGGTTCATGATGATAAGGAACTTGATCAATTCATGGTACGTTTGAGTTATTCTGTCTTAATTTTGCCTAAAAATCCCTAGCTGTTGTTTACTGTAGGTTATGATCGTTGAATTTGGTGAATCCTAGTCTTAATTTGATAGTAATCTGTGCTTAATGCATCTTAATCCTGTACGTTTTAGATATGAGATCAGGTCTACCTCTAAATTTGTTGTTTATTCGATGAATTACTTATCGTATCATTTCTAGAATTAAACTCATCTGATGTTTTGATATATGACCACAGACAATTGACAATTATGTGGAGATAGTATTTACAATAGAAAATTTTGAATTAAAAAAGTTGGAAAGGAAAATGTCAATAACTGATTGATGTCATCCTAATCGTCATCATGATGTTAAGAAAAACTAACAAGCATGAGGACACAGCCCCTTGCTGATGGTAACGACAATGCTTTTTACATGTATGTGTAGGAATTCCTGGAGCATTTATCTAAACTTTTTTCTTCCTTTTTTGCGAATTTGTTTTATCATATACATGGTCTAATTTAAAATATGTTTATGTGATTTGCTTCTGGGAGAGATGACATTTAGATGAACCAATAAGCATCTACACTTTTTTGGAAGGGTGTCCTAGGCTATGCCTAGATTAATTCCTGCAAATTGTGAATAAACTAAGTGGCCACAATTGTTGCAAACGTCTGGACTTGAACCATAGGTAGATGGGATATTCCACCACATCCCCTAGGGCTTCAACCACTATGCCACAACCCCTGTGGTTAATAAGCATCTACACTTGTGTGCTTAGTGGGGGTGGAGGGAGTAGGTATCAAGAAACGTCTAAATTGTCTCTCAACACTTGGAAGCCTTATTTCAATTTTGGAAGAAATGGAAGGTGGAACCAATGAAGAAGAATATCTGATGAATAATTTCAATTCAAAATTCTCCAAAGTCCAAAACCCAAAGTCTCAGATATCATGAAGCATGATGACACCAACATCCAAAGTCCAAAACTTTTGTGAGGGAAAATAAAAGAGACTACGATTATCGTGATCAAGCACATTATTTGGCAGTTCCTCTCATGTATTTGTAGGTTGCTCAAATGTGGCCTGGGCTCCAAGTTCTCCCTCTTCTGGCTTTCCTCGGGTTAGATAGATCCTCCTTGGGCTGGGATGCCCTTGGTACTTGGTAGATGCCAATAAGCAAAGACCTGATTTGGGGATCTAATGCCACTTTCACTAAGGATACCTTCCTCAAGCATTGCATCCTTATAAAACAGACCTCATGTTTTTGTTTTTCTGCTTGATGCGCATTTGTCTGGAACTTTGTCTACTTCTTGGATTTAAGACCATTTCTGATCTATTATATGAAAACCAAAATCATAACTTATCCTGTCATTTTTGTTTTATCCTGCTAGCAGGTCAAAATTACAAAGATGTTTGCTTGAGGCATTTCTGTCATACGATCTATAGGTCCTAGTTTTTACCAATTAGGATGCAAAGCGCTGTGCGGTTACATGAGGAATTCAAAGTCTTCCCATTTCCATACCCAATATAACGTGGCCTATTAAAAATATATTAGGCTGATTAAAAAATTTAGCCAAAAAGGATTGGTATCTCCATCTCATGAAAATTGAACAATTTGCAATTTGTGGTTAATAAAAGTAACCTAACCTGACCCGGTATGTCCTATTCAAATGTAGGGTCTGAGGAGTGTGATGTACGCAGACTAGTCTTCTACCCCTGTTTGTGATGTCCCATGAACAATTGCAACATTTCCATATTTGAGGAGTTATCAAGTACCATTACGTATTTATCCATATCAATGTTACAAAAGGTTGTTGATATTGGCCGCTATAGTCATTACGGAGATGTATCTTATACATTGGACGTAATTAAACATTTTGCTAACAATATATGCCTAATCAAACAATGCCGGGTCTGGTTGACTCTTTCTTCTCTCCTTTTCGATTTCAATTTGCAAAGATCAATGAAGTTTGACAAAAAAAGTTCTATATCCTTTTCATGTTTCAAAAAAAAAAAAAACAACAAAACAAGAAATGGTCCATGCATGTTATATCAATATATATGTTCAGTAAAAAGTTTGAGAGGTAGGAGTGTTTGATAACGATAGTGCTTTACTTGATCAATGTCTAGAAACAAAGTTTTGATGAAAATGCCTTGGCTTTTCATGTAACGATGATATCACGTACTCTTATATTGACCATGTCTATATGTTGCAATGCAGACACATTATGTTCTGTTGCTTTGTTCTTTCAAAGACCAATTACAACAACATGTTCGAGTTCATGCAATGGAAGCAGTTATGGCCTGCTGGGAGATTGAGCAGTCCCTACAAAGCTTAACAGGTGATGTATAAGGTTTTATTTCTTCTTGGCCAAATTCTCTGATGATGTTACATGCTTGAGTATAAATATTTTCTTTTAAATGATAATATTTGTTACAATTAGCACAAAAAGAAAGGCATTTCTAAACATGGAGTAAATACCCCAAGACCCTTCCCTACCTTTGATATGTTGATACGAACCAGTTTGGTAAACTTTTAAAAAGATGAAAAGAAAATAAGCAGATAGAATAATCGACGTTCGAGAGGTTGATCGGCTCTCCCACGGTTTACTTTCGAGAGGTAAACCAACTCTCCAATGATATCAAAATCACCAATCAGATTAAGCATAATAAAATTACAACCTTAATGGCCTATTTATAATTAAAAGATATCATGATATAATTGATTCCTAATCTTTATCTAATATAATACTTACCTAATAAATAAAATACCATAAATAATCATCTAATAATAAAATAATAATAAAAATATTGATTGCGGTCGTATCATATGTAAGATACCAACGATGAATCATACTTGGTCTTTCTCTTCCCAACCGTCAATCTTGATATGAAATATGTTTGGAGAAAGCGGGTCTGGTAAGAAATCAAAGAAAAACTTGGATAAGAATGTGAGATCGCATAAGGGTCTGCTTTCCTTAAGCAATATTTCGACCCTGTGTACTTGGGTATCATGGAATTCGCGTAAGGATAATCTCAATTCACAGTCACGATTTTGGCAGAAATGTAATCTATAAACCTGGAAAAATGTAATCCTTCATACGATAAAACCACTGGCGGAGCCCGCCCTGGCCCTAGGGTGTTCCTAGGCATACCCTCACCTATGTAGGAAATTGTTATAAATACACTCAATCTCCATATGGTTGGTAACTTGGTACCAATTAGCTTATTACACTTTCTCCCCCAACAGTTATTAAATATATTTTATATGTTTTAGTTTGTCACTTCCACTCATGTCTTAAAACATTGGAAAATGGTTTTATTAGATTAAGATGGTGTTGCCTATTTTGATCTATTGTATGTTTTAGTTTAAAGTTCAAACAAATGTTGGGAGATATATAAATATAAACTTAGGATCCAGTGAGAACAACATTCATAAATATAAAGGGGTTACACATGTCCTTGCACAATATCGAAGTCGGGATCGACCACATCTAGGTAGAGAACAACATATTCTAAAAATGATTGGTAATCTTGCACAATTTCGACTATGATTTTTGACGCTAAAAAACAAAAAGAAATCAACTCAAATAAGAAATTTGTAATGTAAAACATGAAATAAAAACTGAAAGGTTAATAAATAAATTAATAATGTATTAAATATTTTCATTTGATAAATAATTATATATATATATATATATATGATATACATTTAAAAAATATGCTATGCGGAGTGGTGTGGTTTCAATTGTGGTTCAATGATTCAAAACCGCAACACAGTGTGGTTTGATGAAAATGCAAACCACAAACCACACTGCAAAAGTCCTAAACCGTGCATTGCGGTGCGATATGGTGTATGTGGTTTGTTCGGTTTAGATGTGGTAAACTTGAGTATTATATCCTAGGAAACTATGATATTAATTACCAATGTAGGACCTAGAAACTTCTAACTAGATAAAAAGGATGACTAGTTTTGGATTATCTATATGAATTAACGATAAGGTGGATGAGAACAAAGCATAAGTCTAAGATCAACTTTGAGGGATCATTAGGAGTTGGAATTTCATTTTGGATTCTGTTATGAACATAATGTTCTTGGATTTTATTAGTAGAAGATATTCATTGAAAGCAAAAAACCTGAACTCCCATACTACTGTTTTTCAAGCAATAGCAAGAATTTTTCTTAAGATACATGTTAAATCTTGCGATTATCATACACAAACAAGGAACTCATTAAGCATAGGAATGTTTAACACAACTAGGATTTGCTAGCTATATTTCTATCCAATGTCTTACACTAGGTCGAAATATCTCAAATCTAGTTATAAGTTTTTTTCTTCAAACAAAATCCAACCAATTAAACATTGTAATGTGACCAATAAAGCAAAGCATCAAACACAAGATATGAGAACTCAACTAACAAGTTTTGACCTAACAAAAGAGTTAAAATCGTACATTCATAACTTCATTCCAAAATTCAACGTTCGATAGACATGCATTGTTTTTAGCTCATGTTCGTAACTCGAAATAATATCATAGATACATAGGAAAAAGATCATCCTATACATGGTTTTTAGACACAAACTATAGAAATAAAAAAACTACTTTATTTAAGGGGTTGTTTGGGATTGCTTATTTAAAATAACTTATGCTTATCTGCTTATTTGCTTATAGCTGGTTGGAAAAGTTAAAACCTTTTAACTTCTTTAAAAACTGCNATCAAAATTGCTTATTTGCTGTTTCAACCCGCAATAAGCAAATAAGCAGTTTTAATAAGCAATCCCAAACACCCCCTAAATGTTTCTCAACCACCACCTTCAAGCTTTCAATCAATCTTTCTTCTTCTTGATAAATGCTTGGCCTCTAAAATGCTCCCAACTTCACCTCTTGGCACCCCTTGATCTAATTTCTTGAGTAAAAAAGTAGTGCCAACTTCCAAACCCAAGATCTCAGAATCCATTTCGTATGCGACTTCTATGGTTCAGGATGTCAATAAGGATGCTAGTTTGATCCTTCTCTTTTATTCTTGATTCCTTGTATGCCTGCATATTACATGCTAAAATATGTCAATACACCAAACCAATTTAACAAAAGCAACCCATCAGACCTACAGTTCGGAGAGTAAACCAATCGTATAATTTCTAAAAGCGATACTTTTTTATGTCCTTTTTACAATTAAAGATGTATTCTCTTGAACCGCCATACTAATTCAACAACTTCTACCACTATATTGGCCCAAAAGCTAGAATTATCGATCATTACTATCCAAATCCTACAAGTTAAATCTGTCAACTTTAATGCTCCATCCATTTCAAAAGAATCCACTTCAAAGGTTATCTGTGTGCCAAGAATAAGAAAATGATTTGTAGTTAATCTAGGTGAAATTGTTTAAGAACATCGACTCTAAATTCCTAAGTTAATAAAATGAACTCTTGTAAAGTGAGCTCCTTTTTTGTCTATAAAGGTCACTGCTTTTAAATATTTTTGTTGCTCTTTTAGAAGACATGGAGTATGAATTGCTTAGACATATATATGATGAAGTTTTATGGTTTGGGATTGATGTGTTGCATAGAAATTGTATAGATGCATATATTATAAAAGTTCTAGGTATCAAAGTTCATGTGAAGAAGACCTTATGCACAAGAAACTGTAAAGTAATAGATTCTAATTGCTGAACATCACTTGTTTTTGCTCTAGTATCTTCTTTTCTATCAATTAGAGAAATTTTATTGAGGGGTTGTTTACCAAATTTTTCATGAAGTGCTATATGGATAAATTTGTCTGTCTTGGATAAATTGATGTTGGTGTTTATCTTTTTACCTGAATCAACAGTCTGAATGTCAGAAATGACTGATTTACCCCTGTTTTAACTTCAAAAATGTTGCAAATCATCCAAGTTATCTGGTTTATGCATTCTCATGTACATATATGCATACAAGTTGCATACGTACACAATTTTTAACTTTATTATCAGAAAAGTTAAACTTGCATATACATATATGCATACAAATTGCACATGCTTGATTGAGTCTTGGTTTATTTTATACATCTTATTCTGTTTATATCTTTCCTGAAGTGAGGGAGTAGATACATCACCAACTTAAAATATTAATTCTAAGTCAATCAAGCTTAGACCAAGATTCTTATCAAATTAAACCTGAAGTTTATTCTATTTGGTGAGAACAGGAGTGTCACCTGGAGAAGGCACAGGTGCAACAATGTCTGATGATGATGAAGATCAGGTAGATAGTGATGCCAACTTGTATGATGGAAGTTTGGATGGACATGACAGCATGGGTTTCGGTCCTCTTGTCCCAACGGAGAGTGAGAGGTCATTAATGGAGCGTGTAAGGCAAGAGCTAAAGCACGAGCTGAAACAGGTGAGACTTTTAACTCTTTTTTTATCTAGCAGGCCTGGCTGCTTCACCATATTTTCTAATTATTGACCATGAAAACAGAGAGATAAATATTGTGAATTTGGAACGGGAAATTAGGATCATGGGACAAACGACATGGGACAAGACAAAATTCAGTGTTTCACTTGACGTGACATAGGACAGGGTGAGACAAAAAAAGGCTTTTCTTGTTCCAAAAAAAAAAATTCAAAATAGGTGGAACAAGATGGAACAAGAATGGGCCAAAACTTAAAACTTACCAATCTACCCTCATTAGGTATAACCCTAATATGGTATTTGGTTTAATGGTCACAAACAGTCCATCGCCATCGCTGTCCACTCGGAGGCGGCCGTTGATGACCACCGCCAACCACCTCCACCTCCACTGGCTACCGCTACCACCTCCC
>LUCG01292820.1:0-10880 GCA_001633085.1 Carthamus tinctorius
ATATATATATATATATATATATATACATACATACACCTTTCACGTTAAATAACAAAAACCAAAATAAAATATCATGTTGAATGCTTTTGATTTGAAGGATCTAGTTAGCAAGATTTCCATCGAGAATTTATAAGCTAATAATTATTTTGTGTTTGCATTACCATTTATCATATTCTAAGCGGGTGTTTGTTTACCTCGTAACAGATCCATTAAAAGGTAATCTGAATCGTTAAGAGGTAAATCTTGTTTGCCAAAAAAAAGGATTGCCTCTTAATGGTTCCAAAAGTCTTAGAATGATTTTGCATCCTGGACCTAGAGGTGTTCATGAGATGGGGCGGGGGGCGGGTAGTGAAAATTTTGAGAACCATATGTACAGGGTGGGTACCTAATTTTTACTTACCAAAACCGAACCGCACGAGGCGAGTACCTGCACCGAACTGAACCGAAAAAGAGCGGGTACCCACAGTTCGGTTCGCGGTTACCCGCATTTTGTACAGTGTTTTGATGTACACAAAATATATACAAGAAAATGAAGTTATTTTGTGACAAACTAAAACAATTAACACTATAAGATATTAGAAAATAAACATAAGAGTATGGAGGATTGTCGTCGATACAGGTGTACAAAAATGATCTAGACCAAATCTGACCGACAAACCAATGACATTGAGGGGTGAACGAAAAAAACACAGCATGTAAATTTAGAGAACCAAACCCGGCCTACGACTCGGCGGGTACCCTTCTCGGCTTCGGATCATACGGTTCAGTTCGTTTTTTCGGTTTTTCGTTATTTTTAACACCCCAACTTGGACCTCCCTTAGCCATTCAGAGCCATGATTTCATTCTCGACGGTTATCAAACCACTCTATTTCATTTGGCATTATATCATAAGAGCCTCTTAGTTATTCTGACCACTTAATCATCGAGCATCAAACCATTCACCAGCAACTGTAAAACAGCCCCAAAACCTTTTTCATGCATATCAGATGATGGTTCAACAAAATCTGTATAATAAAAATTTTATATGTTGAAATCAAGAAAATGGAATCAACTTGATAACAAAAGGAGGGTACTCCATGTTATTGAACATGCAACAATTATAGTCTTGTTTATGATTTTCTTTTCTTCATTTATATTTATGTTTTTGTTTTTGTTTATACATTGCATTAGGCTATCAGTATCCAACCATTCCAACCTCACTGGTCACTGCCACATTAGTTTTTTCTCAACCCCATAATTAACCCTCTGGAACCCTCTCTGATTAGTACCCAACCCTATCACACACACGATAGACACACACAACACACACACAAACTCAACGGTGTAGGCAACCCGATATCACTCGCAACCCGCCGAACCCGTTGAACCCCACTCCCGTTACGCATAGCCTTATATGTAATTTTATGATGTCGACCTTATCATGTGCTAATAAATTGCGAGTAAACTATGATAATAAGAGATATATTATTAGCGATTAATAAATAATTATCAACACATGTTAAATCTAAGTACATTGGAAATCTAATGTACGAATAATTAAAAATATTTGTTTACGAATATCAAATGCCGGCTTAATTAGCATCCAATGACTAACATATATAACATGCCAACTTAATTAATATTTTGGGAAAACTTATTGGATTAGTGGATCGATTATTGACAAATAAATCACATCGAAAGAGTTAAATAATTCAATTTAATTGTTGGACTCAAAGAATTATTTTGCCGATCTTGAGGACGACACTTTTGTGGATATTATTAGTGTTAATTTCATCATTATTGCTTCTTAATAAATATAATTATTTTGAACGAGTTATAAAGACAAATTTTCAATTTTATGCCGACCAATCAGTGTTGAACTCTTAACATTCTTTCAGTTTACCAAAAACTATTTTATTTCAGAGAGATTAATTTTTTTAGCCATTTAAAATTAGAACTCTGATAAAAACAATCTCCGTTAATAGCGGAGATGTTTTAAAAATTACACTTTTGATCCATGAACGATATACACCTTTGGACCCTGAATGATAGAATTTTACGTTTTCAACCTTTCTCTGCTATTAGCAGAGGTTGTTTTTAGCGGAGTTCTCTTTTTAGCAGAGAAATTGGCTATTTTAAAGGTTTTGAGGAGAAATAGTTAGAATGTATTAAGGGTAACTTTAAATATCTAAAAAAAAATTAATTTCTCTTTGTTTTAACATGAAAGTTATGGGTACCATTCAATTTGAAAAGCATAAATCATGTTTTATTTGAAGTTTAAGAGCATCTCTAACAGTTAAGCTATAATTTTTTTATAATAGAGTATGAAAAAATTTAATCTCTAAAAAAATGTGCATTCATCTCCAACAATTACTTTATTTTAGCAATATTAAGATTTACTATATTAATAAAATATTCAATATATCTAATAAAACATTGTTTATCTATCATACACGTTCAACTTCGATGTCTTCTATTGGTGAAAAAACAATACAATATTTTTTCTCACTTCTATTAAGTTTTAAAGAGTTCTCTAAATTTAGAGATTTTTACTATTTTTCTCATTTTAACGTACAAGATAGCATAGTTGTTAGAGCAAAAAATTGCTAAAATCCTTTTTATCTATTTTACCATAGCTGTTGGAGATGCTCTAAACATCTTTTTATAAATTGTACCGCATATGCTTCAAACCGTAAAAAAAACTACATTACATTTGATTTATAACACTTGTCACTTCAGCCACAATAATTATAAAATCATATGTTCAAAACAAATTCCACAATAAAGTTTCAATATACCTTAAGCTAATAATAGAAGTTTCAATTTCCCAAATACATAATAATAAAGTATTCCAAAGCAAACTAGGGAGATCTATATTAACTTGATCAAATGCATAAAAAAGAATTATAGTTTATAACAAACAAAAAAGTTCCAATCCGTAATAAAATAAAAAATTCCAGTAGGCAAGTCGACTGTTTTTCCAATGGACCATGGTAGTTGATTGTTTCCCATTGGATTGTTTTCATGGGGACTAGATCAACATACTTTTAATTTTTATAAAATTATTATATATTTATATTTTGTATAATATGTGATGCGGTTTGAACACAAGTTTCATAGTTCAAAACCGTAACCATATCCCATACTACGGTCTAATAAAAATGCAAACTCGACAACAAAAATTTATGTTCGTGATGGTTTGATAGAGGAAGGTTTAAGGGAAAACCTCAAAAACAGAAAAACCGAGGAAAGCCCCAGTAACCTCGTAGCCCTTCATCTGGACCGTATGCACTTGTGCATATGGGTAGAGTTTTTTTAGGGTTTTATGAACAAGTGCATTGTGTACGTGTGCATATTACAAAATTACCCGTATGCACAGGTGCATATGGTCCAGACGGATGGTTACGAGGATGTTTCTCAGATTTCTATTTATTTGAGGTTTTTCCTTGAATCTGACCCTGGTTTCGATACACACCCTACACAAAATAACGCAAAATGAGAACTACATAACCATATAATTATAAACTTCTATTTTTCTAAAATTAATAAAATTAAGAAAAAAAAATCTTGGAAGCCCTATTCATTTAAAATGAGTAGAAAAGATATTATTGAGGGGAAGGGTTGATTGGACAAGGCACTTTAGTGGCTCTCACTAAAAATGGAATAATGGGGTTCACTTTTCAGGGGTTTCACCTGAAAAAGAAAAAACATAAATCAATGATAACCAAACTTCACACGACATCAACTTCATTTTCCACCTTTTCTTTTTTACCACCTTTTTTCAATTTTAATTCCTGTTAATTCTTCTGTATAAAAAGTATATGTTAATGTGAAAATAATCATTTGGCTTAACATCAAATTTTTCACAAAAAAAAAATGGACTTTTCTAGTGTATAATTGGATATATATGACAACTTATAATTAACCATATGACTTTTAGAAAGGCTGAACTTTACTGGTAACCCATTTGGTATTATACTACCTGGATCATTGAAGAGGTAAACTTAGTATTACTGGTCTCAAATTGAAACCTTTCCATAACACAAAGATCTTAAAACACTATTGAAATAATTAGATATTTAGAGAAACATGTCTTCATGGGTTGTCTGCTTTATGCTTATGTTCCCCAACTGTAATTGCATTCCAATGAATTATTGAAGCTAAGATTGTATGGCAGCAGAAGAATCTTGAAAGAAAGGCTCCCAAACCCAACCCACTCACCCACCCTCCCAAAACAACCAACCAACCTCTATGGACCATAAAAACTAGCTGACCCATCCCCCACCCCTGATGTGAAATGCATTCATTATCCCATAAACTTCAAAAGACACAACTAACCCTCTAACTAGACCACCCCATGTGCTTAAAATGCATATTCTTTTTCAACTACAACCCCAATATTCCATCAAACCCTATCCCAAAACCTTTTCATTTTACCCACCTTTTGAAATAAAATACATGTTAGGTCCTAACACAGAAAGCACTGAACTGGATGGCCAAGAGTGAGGTGGGCAGGTGAAAGAAGTGTCGAATGTTCTAACTTCTTAATTTCACATAATCTACTTGAAGCACCGTAACATAATATGTTTGGATATTCTTGTGCATAAATCATTAGTGCTCATTCAGGTCCAAACAAGAAGATGAGGGAAACAAAATTTTAGGCATGCCGCCTTTACGAATCTGATCCTATGATTTTCCTTGTGTAATGAATAATCATTACCAGATTTCTGTGACGTTTGGTGTTTCAAATATTGAAGGAGCCCAACAACTCTGATCTGTGGAAGCATAACAAATGAAAAACATGTCAGAAGCTTCAAGGTAGGATAAATGGATGAGTTGTGCAAGAGCTAAATCTACCTTCTAACAGCATGTTTATTATGTTTCATCTATTAATGAGTGCAACTGTTGTCTGAAAGTTGGGACACTGGTCGCATTAACAGCCATCACTAAGCCCATTGATCGATAATCCTTCAGCTGCAAGTAAAGATACTAAAACTTTAAATAGAAGTTGACAGTAAATCCTGTTATAGTCTTGATGAATCATAGTCATAGCATGTGGGATTCAGGAAGAAACAATTTTGGAAACCTAAACATATACAAATACTCGACCAGTGAAAACAATTGGGAAAAAGGAGAAAACAGACGCATTTTATGTGACCAAAAGACTCGACCCATGTCCTAAATGAAAGATCCACAACGATGAAAATTAGTAAAGAACCCGCAGGTTAATCTGGATTTAATTTTCCAAAAGCAAAATGTGATAGAACTGAAATCAAACTTGCCTCATTGGTGGTGACCTGCTGAGTGCGCAAGGGAAAGCAGAAGAACCATGCACTGAGCTGAAGCGTTACACAAACAATCAGGATTACGATCCAAAGAGTAGCAAAGTTCTAGAAAGAAACAGAGAAGAGAAGAAGGGTACATTATGAAATATTTCATCTTCTGGCTTCAAGTAGATTATGGCTTCTTCACTTGAGCTACTTCCCTTCTTTTTCTGGTCTTCATTCTTATGCTAAAGGTTCAAGACGAAATAAGGAATAACAAAAGGACGAGTATAGTTCAATTGTAAACCAAAAGAAAGACTTGTTACAATCAGAGAAAGAGGGGTTACATTACCTTATAGATTTTACTGACCAATAGATAATATTTAAAGCAAAATGACTTCCTAAGCTCCTTCGTTGGCTTTAGAAAACAAAACAACAACAAATGAGCTTACTAAAGAAGATCAAAATGATGCAAAGGTAAACATCAATGAAAAAACATAGATTAAGCTCTTCAAGTCCGATAATATTCTAATCTAACCTCATCTTCTGTAGCCCAGGAGATCTCATCAAAGAGACCATCATACAAGGGTGGTAAAAGCTGTGGAGGAAGATTTACGACACGTTGTGAGATCAGAAGACCCACATCAACTGCTTGTTCTCCTAAATATGATCTCAAGTTATCTTTTATTTCTTTGTCTTGGCACATTGTTAGTAGGAACTCCTTGACTTCCATCATACACTTACAGTCCTGGATAAGAAAACAACATCAGCTATGTGCAATTAAAAAACAGTTAAGTTTCTTGGAGGCTGCTTGTTACATCCAACGGTTGGATGTTGTAAATGTATGTTCACCTTATATCTCTGCAAGTTAAGAGCAGTAACAAATCCATAAACTCCATTATCTTCATCTTCTTCTATCTTAATAACAGTTCCTACAGTGGTTTGCTGCAATATCAAGTCGACAAAGCCACTCAGATCCCAAACTTTATTATCAAGGTAGGTCTGCATCAGCACCTTCACTCCATGGAAATCATCGGGTTTTGGGTCAAAGAACGCAAAATCGGCTTGAACAACTCCCTTCAAAATTCAGAACAAACTGAAATAAATATAATTGTAATAGAATGTGTAGATAAAGATTTCAACTTGTTAGACTCATTATATAGTTACCTCAAAGTCATCTTCTGATGAAGAATCCTCATCTTCAGAAGAAGAATGCGCCTCTTCTCTATTTGCTTCTGTAATTACATGTTTCTCCTTGCTGCTACCTACAAGCAAGAATCAGCTTTCAGCTTTCACAATCTTTAAGATAAGACTTTAGTAAACGAAACAATATGCCAGGACAACAGCATACCAAAAAATATCATTGAAAAAAGTATTAACTTAAAAATTCATGCCTGTAGGCTTGGAGGGAACTTTTCTGTTTACTGGTGAATTCCCATTCTGCTGCTTGACCTTGCGAGCAGAGGTAACTAAGGCCATAGAACGAGCCAAACGAGAGAAGGCAGGCTGAGGCTTCTGTAAATGGCCTCTTCTTGTTGGCTTCCGTGGCATTATGATTGCACGGGCACCCTATAAACTTCACAAAGATTATGGTGAACTTGAATCAGTTGCAAATATGGAAACCGAAGCATACTATTTACTACTGCCAGCAGTGTTTGAAAATGCAGGGGTCACCAAAGCAATTGAAACAGAGCAGCTAGTGGCCTAGCTCAAGGAAAGTAGATATGGTAATATAAAACTTCCCAGTGTTACCAGTTACCTGATTTGTAAATCGTTGCGGTTTAAAATGCATGTACATGTGTGTGTTAAGCATAAGTTAGTGGTACATGGTTTGTGGGCTTAGTCTCATTGGATACACATCTTAGTATGTGGTACTTTGAACATTTTAGTATAATACTTTAGATATACACACACGTGACAGAAGAGTTGGTCTCGCTAAGAATAGTAGTTCATGTGAGAAGGGTAAGAAGCGATTTGCACCATTGGATATCCTAATTGAAGATCAATTGGAAATACCCTTCTAAACTAATTCACGGGTTATTTTAGGACTTAATCCAAACCATTAGATCAACACTAATAAAAGTGAGCAAGGGTCCAAATCCCTTTTTACACTTCTCACCTCAACTCCTATTCTAACACGATCCTTCATCCATGACACAGATATGAAATACTTATAACATAATGACATCAATAACTCACAAACAAGTACAACAATATCATAAAATATTCCACGTGTCTAAGATATACACATCCAAACATTATGAATATATACAATCATAATCATATATCAATAACTCATAGAAGTTGCAATTTTTTCCAATATCAAATCAACAAATAAAGAAACTCAATACAAGCAATTTCCAAATCCCAAACAACTTACAAGTACCTAAGAAGTTATAACAACATAATATTTATAACTCATAAAACAATTCACAAATATCTCTTTTCAGAGTAAATAAAAATGGTCAATCTACCAAGCTTATAACTCACATAGAACTGCTAAATCTTTAATTCATGTCTATTTCTAGAAAATTAAAAATTAAGAAAAAGACCAAAAGTAATGTCAGCTAATAATTTAAAACACACGCCAAGTGTAAAAGCACGACCCCTTTCACCATGGTGAAGGCTGTTCAAATCCATAAGCTAAAAAATAAGAAGTCACCCACACGCTCCAATGAGAATAATGACTTAGGAGGACCCATTCCCAGCATTTGTGCCTGCCGCTTGATTGGTTGACCTCCCACAGACCAGTTACCGGCCTCTAACACTGTCTCACTGTGGCTTTGCTGGGATTTTAGTTTCACCCCTATGATTCGTTGGGTCACTTCCATTGCCTTGCTAATGTGAAAATGTGCCATGATTTAGGTCATGCGGCCTGGATTATATTGCAAAAACAGATTCCACTGATAAGGTAATACAAGGCCTACTATTCCTTCCTACATGTAGTGATAAATGATAAAAAAATCTGAGTCCCATGTTATATAATTACCAAGCCACCGCAATGTCCTCAAAGTATAAATCTTGTAACAGAAAACCAAACATAAATCATTTACACTAAGAAGAATATTCACGCCCCACTTTAATGCGTCTTTTCATGGGTCATAATGCATGATGCACTGGCAATGAAGAGAGAAAAAGACATATCTATAAATTAGTAATAACTAATAAGATTAAGGGGGGCTCGGTTCAGTCAAAGAAATGGGAATGTAAATGCCCATCACCTTAATAATGCTTGGTTGACACTGGGTAATCATTAATGTATCCCAAACCAAACAGTTCTAACAGCTCAGATTGAATTACAGATTCAAGAATCAAAACCATCGAACTGAGGATCTATGCATAGCCAAGATTGAATAATCATATCGAAATATCAAGAGACTCATTCAACCGAATTGAAGATGAAGATGAACCAACAAGCAGGTTCTTGATAGAAATAAGTTGATTTCATCAAATAAAACTAGCACCAGAATGTACCTGAAAATATCAACTTTTCACAATTTTCTTACAAATCAGACCTTCACCAGTGAGATCAAGAGCAGCAATTGCAGGGGAAAGGGAGGAAGCTACAGAGAGCAGATGCAATGGGATTTGAGGGGAGAAGCATAAGAGTTGATGATTTGAGGAGAGAAGCAGCAATTTTAGGGAGAGAAAGGAAGAAAGAGCTGGGATACAGGGGAGGGGGAGAGATCACAGGAAAGACTTCTCATTCAGCCTGGTTTGGCAGGGAACATGGATTGCCTGGTATTAGGTAACGCTCATTCCATTATAACCCCAACCAGAACCAACACATACAACATAATTTATGTTTGGGATTAAGATACCAAGATTGAAATCGGGGAAGCGTAAAAAAGATTTGCATTAGTGGATTATGCCAAATGAGTTGCCTACCCTTGTCTTTCATCACACAGTTTTGCAAAAAAATGGTATTGCTTTAGTGCACCTCAACTAATGTAAGAGAAAATACTTGCTCGTGCTAAAACAAAATAACTAGTTATTACATCAAAATGAAGACAACACCAAGATTAGAATTAAAAAAAGATGATGGTTTAAAACAAATTAACGTGCAACAAAGTTTAATAATTATGAAGAAACGTAAAAACTGAACAATAAGGGTCTTTTTGGTAGATATTGAATGATGTTGTGCAAAATGATTAAAAGTGGTTGAATGATCAAGAGACATTCTATGTGCAGAATGAAAATCGGTTGGGTAAGTGTTCTAAATGGACAACCTGAGGGACAGAAAACTGCCATTTTATCTATATGATTTAGTGCCAAATGAAATATGACAGTTTGATAAGTTTTCAAGAAATAAGGTACCTTGCAAATATAAGTCACAAAAAGTTATAAATTACCATATATCACCTTACAAATATAAATCTCAAAAATAACATCAACAAAACGTATCACCTTCAAACAACACACATTAATCCAAAGAAGCATTAGTTGTTCAAGTTCTAGAATAAACAAAACCATGACGATTAATTATACTTCAAATAATGCAAAATACTTAGATACCGAACTCTGAGCACGATAGAATGTGAAGTATCAGTTCCCTAGGCCTAGACATCATATTGGATTTAATAACCGGAAGCTTCTCTATTTCTGGGTCTTGATGATGCATAAATTATCATTCCTTTTATAAGATAAACAATCAACCAATGCAGAAGACAGTAATAGAAACTTAAGTAATCAAGGGAAAAGATAAAAAGACAACTTGCTCCTAAATGCACATAGATGAGGTTTCAGAATATGATATAGCATAGTATAATTAGGGCATGAGCTCAGTCTGAACTAAAATTATCATGGTGAAATGAATAAGCTACAAAAAGAATGTGAATTCATACATAAAGAACAAAAAAGTTAAGACAGTAATCATACATAACAAGAAAAACACAAAAAAGTTATGGAATTACACAACCAATAAACAAAATACCAGTAACCAAATCGAAGAAATCGTAATTTCCTACATAAGGAACAAAAAGTTGGACAATAATCTCATGCATGCGTTCAAACAAAACCCTAATTCCATAAATCAAACAAATTAAGGTAACAATTGAAATATCTCACAACCAAAAATAAACCAGAAAGAGATGACGAATTGGGGAAATACTTTAAAGGAGGCTAATTTAAGTATTAAAGCCGGATATGTAAAATGCACTTACGAATTAGAGAGCGATTGGAGTGGCCAACGACGGTTTAGATGATAGAAACGGCTGGGGGCGGAGGACGTCGCGGTGGTGGGCCGGCGGTCTCCGGCGGTGGAGATGCTAGAGGCGGCGGTTTGCAGGGGGCTAGAAGAAAATGAGGGAAAAGGGTTGTCGTGGATTATTTGGTCAAAGTTAGAATTATGAAATATGAATATTACACAAACGCCCCTTGAGTTATGATATCGACAAAAGACACAACATATTTTTGTTGCTTTGCGTAAGACATCCTTAAAATAGTTGAAAAGACGGATGTACCCTTAGGCTGCGTCTTTTGGTGCACAGGCAACATGGGACAAGGCAGGAAAAAAAAAAGGAGAGAAAATATTTGTTTTAGCCATATGAGAAATTCCAATTTATCTCTTACTAATTCTCTCTCAAAGATGACCGAAATACCCACCGGTCTCCTATCCGGCGACCGCTACCGGCGTCC
>LUCG01292833.1:0-11677 GCA_001633085.1 Carthamus tinctorius
CGAACTTTCATTGTAAAAACATACTAAAAAACACTATCGATGAAAAAAAAAAATCCAAAATAAGGTAAGAAAACGAAACAATGTTGTGAAGGTAAAACAAAAATCAAACCTTCACATCAAAAAACACCGTGAACGTAACATTTACAATGTTTTTACGATAAACGTTCGATTTTTTTAATCTCCACTGTGTTTCGCTGTGAAGTTTTCATACCGGTCTCACGAAAACAACTTGGTCTCACGTGAACCTAAGTCACTATGAAAATATCATTTAACGTAATAGCCAATGGAGGAAAGTTCGGTTGAGACCGGTATTCCAACTGTGAACGAGAACATGCCACGTGGCTCGTTTTCGCTAATTTACAATTCGTGATGAAAATGTCGTTCTCAACCAATGGTGAGACCCATATATACCAAAATTCTAGACTTGGAACAAATAAAATTTAGCCAAGTAAACCTTCATACTCATGATTTCCCATTAACAGCAACTTGATATTTTACAACTTACTTATGTTTTTATTACGTTACAACAAACACTTCTTGTTAAGAAAATAAAAATATCCTTTGCACCCCGATTCATTAACGGGGATGATGATGATGTTAATTGCCCGAGGAAAACGAAACCACCATGATCAACCTTTGTATACTCCTGAAGGATCAGCATTCTGAACAATCCATGGATGTTCAAGGAGCTTGTGTAGCGGCATTCGCTTAGAAGTTTCTCTAACAAGCATCTGCATTTTTATTTAAATCTTATAAATATCGTCAAACATTTAGATATCAAAGTAAATATATGTGTGTGTGTTAGAGAGAGAGAGGGAGTGAGGTGAAAAACCTGGCTGATAAGGTCCTTGGCAGCCGAGGAAACTACCGGTTTTGAAGGAAACTTCAAATCTACTAGCAAAATCCTGCATGATTGCATCACAACATACAGTTATTTAGCTAAATGACCATACTAACAAGTGGTTTTCAAATCCATGATATTCTTCTAACAGGTCTCTAGACAAGTTTTCAAATCCATGAGATTTTGACAGGTTTTCTAGATGTTTTTGGGTTTGAAAGTCATTCTTCTATTAACAGTGACATTCTAAAACTTGTAAGAAGGTCCCTCTATCAGATGCCTAACAATTTGCGCATTTGTATTCTAGGCATTGTTACGTATGAAAGTATCAATTCTTCTGTTGAACATGGACATTCTCAAACTTGTAAGGAGGTACCTATGCATTATTCTTCTGCTAAAAAAATGGTATTTTGTCATAAGCTCCTCTATTAAATACCTAAGAATTTGCATAGTGTATTCTAGGCATTGTTACGTATGAAAGTATCATCCTTTTATTTAACATTGACATTTTCAAACTTGTAAGGAGGTCATCTATCAGATACCCAAGTATCAACATTCTGAAATTTGTTAGAAGATCCTCTATCAAATACGTATGAATTTGCGCATTTGTATTCTAGGCATTATTACGTATGAAAGCATCATTCTTCTGTTGAATAGTGACATTATCAAAAGGTCATCTATCAGGTACCTAAGAATTTGTGCATTTCTATTGTTGGACTCCTACTCCTACATCAGCTAGACTCTCTATAAAAAGATGCTCTTAGAGAAAGATTCAAAGGGATTCCACGTATCTGATAGACAATATATTCATTTGTTATGAAAATGGCATCACCTTCTATAAGTGTCCGAGTGTTCTTTCGCTTCAAAGGGAGGGATGCCATAGAGGAATTCATAGCATAGGATACCAAGACTCCATATATCTACACTTGCATCATGTTCAGCACTCTCCACTGTGATTCAACCAGTTATAATTAGAAAAGAAACGACATAGGAAAGAGTTTTAAACAATAAGGCATTCGGTTAAGTATCCTTTACCCATCTCAGGTGGGAGATAATCTAGAGTACCACACATGGTCTGCCTCCGATTGAATGTGTGCACCGACCAGCCAAAATCTGCGATCTTTAGTTCACCCTGAAACCAAACCAAATCATATCAAACCAAACCAACCCAGTATATGATGAATCATTCCGTCTCTATCAATGTAATTGTGAGTTACCTGTGCACCAATCAAGAGGTTCTCTGGTTTTATATCTCTATGAATAACATGCTTCCCATGACAATACACGAGAGCCCGCGCTAAAGAAGCAATATACTGTTTCATTCCCCAAAAAATTCAATATTAGTCAAGTATTGGCCCCAAGTAGATAGACACACAATCATAAACGGATCACAATAAATGGATCATTAGCTGACCAAAACTTGGATGCATCGATATTAAGACTTACAGTAGCAGCACGTCGTTCACTGAAGTACTTGCACCTTTGCAGCTCCTTATAGAGTTCTCCTTTGGCAGCATATTCCAAAATAAGGTAGACCCTTTTCTGTAGACATTGCGGTCTAAGTTTAGAAATTTTGAATAGCCCTTCCAAATAATAGCAAGATGGAAGGATTCTATACCTGATCATAGAAGTAACCATAGAGTCGTAGGATATTAGGGTGTCGAAGATGGCTTTGTATCTCAACTTCGCGGCGAAGTTGGTGCTCCACCTGGGACTGTTTAAGTTGGCTCTTGAAAAGCACCTTTAGTGCAACAATATGATTGCTCTGTTTCAGAAAACACATATATTAGTCCCTAGGTGCCTGATGGGTTCTAGCAGAGGTATAAAAAGAGTACTACTATCATATATAGTGCACTGTTTATGATAAATTAAGCAAATCTACATATTCCTTGGAAAGAAAACCAATTGAGATGAGATGACAACCATATAGCATGGTTAAAACTGTAGAAACACATGCCTGGCAGGAATTTTCCATAAAGAAACGAAAAATTCAAGAACCCAAACAAACCATCTTTTAACATGATATAAAACTGATGATAGTAAGTTCATACTTAAAGTATCAATCAAGATCAATGAAGATGATCTACCTTTCCCTCTACAAGAAATCCTATTATGGGCAAATCTAAGCATCCATCAAATTCACCATCATTTTTTTATGTAGAAAAGACATGGATGGGTTACATATGATCTATCCTAGTTACCTTATGCACCTATCCAGAAAAGTACAAAAAATGGTGAGGTTGGTTGTAATATGAGTGATTCCCGTATAACTTTAAAAAGAAAAACATTTGCCTAATGTGCAAAAGATTGATGTAATTCAAAAGAACATTGGTCTGATTTGCTAGAGCTATAGGCTAGTTCAAACTGTTGGCCCATATTAGAGTTAGAAATTTTAAGCAAAGAAACCAAAAACAACCAAGAACCTAAACAAACTACGGTTAACATAATACTAAACTGATAAGATTTTAGCTAACAAGGAACCCGAAACCACATGGCAGAGTAACAAAATATGTGTTGATCTTGATCATGGAAACTAGATTTAGTGAACTAACCCTCTTTTCCCTAGCTATATAAACATGACCAAACTTTCCCCTTCCGAGTGGTTTCCCGATGTCAAAGTCATTAAGAGTCCACCTCTTCTTTTCTGCTGCTGCCTCTGTAGGAGCCTGTAAAACAGCACAGTCAGATGTCAATCAATAAATGTCACACAAAAACAAAATCATCAAATTCACAAATTACACATTCACTAATTACTGGCTACATTTGCTACTTCCCCCAACACTCAGAAATCTAACAATATGCTGAATGTACGACCTTCCTTTGTTGTTGAGAGTAAGCTATCTTCATATGTTTACCATGGAGATATGGCAAAAGCAATTGAAATTTGAAGCTGTAATACTTTGAATTTTGTCAATTGACATGAAATGCCATTTTCAGAACTATTGCTCCTTATTGTCCCCATTTGACATAATTTTAGACACCATAAACCAGCAAATTACTTAAAACAAACAAGCCACAAATCATCACAATGCATACTTATGGCAATAACTTGGCCAGATTATCTAGAACCCTAAAAACATCAAAAGATGCATACAACTTTTAGCATACGGAAGTTTTTGGGACACAAATCGTCAAACTCTAGAACTATTATTCATGTTGAATAAACTACATTTACAACACGCATTAAATCTCTATCCTCCAGATTCAAAACCTCCCGATTTCATATACATTACAAAGAACAAAGAGAATCAAACGAGTTTTCGTAAGATGTAAGATTCAAGCAGCTATAACAAAAAAAAAAAATGAACCCTAGCACAAACTTACATTTCCAAAAATCCTAATGCATGCGTTCAGATTATACAAAAAGCACCAAAAGCGGGAAACAGATTTCGTTTTATGAAATTCAAAAGTGAAGGAAAAAGAAACAAACGAAAGTACCTTGTGTTCAGCGTGGGGTTCTGCGGCGATTGCCATGAGAGAGCAGAGGATTCTAGAGAGAGAAAACTGGAGATGGAGATAGAGAGAGAGAGAGAGATGGAGAGNTGGGGAATTTGTTTTGAATATAGAGAGAGAAAGTGGGAAGGATTTGTTTTCTCTCTCTACCCTGATTTACACAACGGTCAGATTGTTGTTGGAGGAGCGTCATTTGAAATGAAAGTTTCACTTATACCCTCAACTATGGATAAACTACTGCACACCCCTTAAACTTTCATAAGCATATTGATTACTAGGGGTCAGCACTCAGCATTGGGCCTGTAAGAACCGGCCCGAACCGGAACCGCACCGGGACCGACACTGGGCCCTGGACCGGTATTACTTATTAGGTCCGGTTCTCGGTCCTAAGAATCGGCCATTTCCGGTTCCGGTTCCAAACCGGGTTCGGTGCCAAATATTCGGGCAAAAAACCGGGACCAGCCCAGAATTTTAAGAGGCAATCAAGTATCTTGATATAATTTAAAAAAAGAACTTTATTAAGGCTCATAAAAAACCGTTAAAAAAACATTGGCCATTAGAGAAAACCGTTAAAAAACCATTGACCATTAGAGATTACCGTTAAAAAAAATCATCGACCATTAGAGAAAACCATAACAAATAGGTCATTACTCGTACGCATCAAAAATCAACAAATTCAATAATGAATGATAATTGGGTCGAAGATTTAGATGAAATTCAAGTAAGTTCTTGGATTATTGTTTTTATAAACCGTTTTTTTTTTTACTTTTTGTTAATCAATTACTTGAATCTTTGAATTTTTTTGTTGGTTGATGTGGTATTAAACTATGTAGTTGATACTTGATTTGTTATTAAACTATGAATGTTAATATCTTGTTAGTTGATTTGTTCTTAATTATTAAAATATGAAAAATCGGTTCCAACCGGATTTTGACCGAAAAACCGGGACCGAAACCGGAACGGTATTACTTATACAGTCCGGTTTTCAGTTCTAAAAATTAACCATATCCGGTTCCGGTTCCAAACCGAGTTTGGACCGGTTCGGGTCCAATTCTCACCTCTATTGATACTGGGTAAGGCTGTGTTTGGCAAAAATAAGCTTAGCTTATAAGCTAGTACATGTTTGGATAGACCATAAGCTAGCCTATTGAAACGCTAGTTGGAGTAGCGTTTCAAAAGCTTTTTTGTAGCTTTTTTTCTAATTATACCCTTCTTAATGTTAATTAGTCTACCCCAAGATACATTTTTTGGCCATTTTACATACTCATAAGCTAGTTTTTGCCGAACAAAATTTATTCATAAGCTAGCTTATCAGCTAGTTTGCCAAACAGCCTAAAGTGTTGTCCAAGTGTTTATGGTAAGTGCTTACCATTGGAAAAAAAGGACCATTTTAACCTTTTTCTTTTTGCAATTATATGTTACGTAAAACCCTAATAGAATGTGAAGGGAAAGAGGGAAACACAAAATCTGGTAAGCAAGAAATTGGTGTTGGCTCAGTCAGATCTCGATCAATACCTTGGTCAGATCAACAATTTGGTAAGCACTCTGCTTACTGATCGGCTAGCACCTAGTAAACAACACCTTAGTTGTTCTTACAAAAATTATGACATTAAGTATGAATGTATGATTTATAATTTTTATAATTTTGTTTATTAGATAACACTTTATATATTAATTATTTAATTAACATCATCAATTTAGATCTACAAAATGTGATCATGATTGAGGGTGTTTGATTAAAAATTAATTTGGACCTGAGTTGGTTTTCAGTTTTGGTCCATAGTATTCTAAATTAAGTTTTCTGTAAATTCTACGTAAGTTCTTGATGGTTTTTAAACAATAATGATAAAATTAAATGATATGTATTTAACCAAAAGAATTTTATTAAGGGTTTTCAAACAATAATGATAAAATTAAATGATATGTATTTAACCAAAAGAATTTTATCGCTACTAGATTCGTTGGATAAAATTGTCTAATTTAATATGACAGTTTAACGGGTGTTATGAATAAATTATATAAATATTCGAGGAAGATTACTATTTTATCCTTCCAATAATGATAAATTTAGATTTAGATTTATATACATGCATAGTTTGCTTTATAATTTTTGGTTTTATTTTATTTTGTTTAACTAAACATTATAAAATATAAGCTATAGTAATTTACCGTAAATGAGATCTAATTTAAACTAAAATCCCTAATGGATAGATTATTCTTATTTAATAATTAAAAAAATCAAAAAATCAAAACACTAACATTATAGTTAAGGGTCTGCTTGGTTGGTTTTCATTAAAATTGTTTGGGTCAATTATTATGTCTATATAAATTAAATTATTTTTGCTTCAAAGGGTCTTTTTTCTTTTCACATGATGAAAGGATCGTGTTTGTTAATTGGATGCGGCAAGTTTGGAAGAAGAAAAAAAATTGGCTTTTGTATAAAGCTCAACTTATAAGCTTATTGAATAAGCCATTTTCTATATTATTAAGTTATTATGAGATAGTCATCGAATAACCTATTAGTCTCATTAAACTCATTAAGTTACCAACAAATAAACTCTAAGATAACCACAAGGGTTGTGACTTGTGACGTAGTATTTGAGACTCAAGGGGGTGTGGTGGAATATCTCATCTATCCAGGGTTCAATTACAAACGTCAATAACAATTGTAGCCACTGATCAAGGCTGGGACAAGAATAAGATAGATCGTTGGAATTAGTCAAAACATAACCTAGGATGGATACCCTTCCAAAACAAAATAGACTCTCAAAATATATGCAACTACTTATTAGAGTGGAATCCATGTATCAAAAATGTAGATTTGTCTCTTTTAGGAGCATGAACTTTTAACATATTCAATAATTCCCAGGAGTGGGTTGGGTTTCGAGAAATTAAGATTAACGTGAAAAACGTGAGAAGTAGTTATCAACCGTTCGATTAGGAGGGTGTTTGGGAGTGCTTTTGTCCAAAAGTACTTGTTGACTTATGGTGGTGACAAAAAGAGTTTTTTAAAAAGTGTTTGAATTAGTTTTTGTGATGGTAAAAGTCAATAAGTTAAAAAGTATTTGAGTTAAAAAGTAGGGTTACGTGGGATAGAAAGAAAAGCCAAAAGCCAAAAATCAAGTGTTACTTACTTTTCCAATCGTATCAAAAAGTCATTTTGAAAAGTGCTTTTACCTTTGTCAAACATTTTTTTAACTTATTGGCTTTTTGCCCAATAATAAGTCATTTTCGAACACACTCCCAAATAGGCTAGAAGTAGATGCACATCAGGATAAGCTGTACCAGATCAAGTTCCTTCTAAAGTGCAATTTATAGGAGGACCTGAGATTAAAAGTGATCACGGTTATTACATTTAACCTCAACTTCTGACACGATCTTTTGCTAACCAGGACACTTGGAGCATCTTAAACGTCTATGCTATTTTTGGAATTTTGAAGAACTAGAAAAAGATTGCCAAAAACTATGTTAAAATCTCCTCTAAAATTAGAGAAAAATAGAAGGAAAAGAGAAATCTTCAAATTCCAAAGGAGAGAGAAACTATGGGGTTATTTGTCCATTGTTCTTTCTTTTAACCTCACTCTAATACAGGAGGATCAAACGAGAGCAGAGTTAAAATAAAAGAACACGAGAACAGTCAATTCACTTGTACTGAAATCACATGCGATTTGACTGCTCTCGTGTTCTTCTCTTATTTGGTAACCATTCTCATAAAGATTAATGACATGTTGAGATTAAGAAACAACCATCTTCATTGCAAAGAAAGAAGAAGCCGCATTACACCGATTTATGGCAAACATACATGATACATCCATCCGTCCATCCCTCGTTACATTCATCCCAATTAACCATTTTGTTTTCAGTTGGCTTATTTCATACAGACATCATCCATTTCAGTAATACGTTTCCACCATCCTTCCCCTTAATATGGCTTCTGCTTTCCTCACTTGCTTCACTGGCCCTATTACAAATACCTACATAACACCACCATATTCATTATGTTTCTCATACATCACTTTCACTTTCAAAACCATATTCATTATGAATAAAGCCAAGCACAAAAGGAAAAAAAAAAAGAGCTATAAACCGACCTTGTCCGGTGGTCCCTTGGCGCCCCCGATGAATATTTCAGCACTAAAAGTACAAGAAAAATTCATCAATAAAAACCCAAAATAAATAAGCTGAATATAGAATATAAAAAAACAAGAAACAAGAATTACTTGCAAGACTCCTTAATAGCTAAAATGGAAGCTCCTTTTCTTCCAATAACAAGTCCCATCTTCCCCGGTGGAACATCAACAACCGACAGGATTTCTTCCTCCGGAACATTGTCATCTGTCAAAAGCTCCTCTGCAATTATATGTATTTACTTCAGAGGAACATAGAAGTTTTGCAAATAATTATTGCCCCGTTTGGAATATAAGGCAAAGTATTGTGTGAGAAGTTGAGTTTAATGTGAGAAAGGTGAAAAGTGGATATGAAATTATGAACTGTTGATCACTTTTAATCTCATTCCCTTCTATGAATTGTGCTTTGGAAGGAAATTATCCAGTGCATCTTGGTGCATCCATTTCTCATCCGACGGTTGATAATCACTTCCACACTTCTCACTTTAACCTCAACTTCTCACAGGAACCTGGCCCTTGGATATAAAAGGATATAAAGAGGTTAAAAGAACAGACCCGGAATTGGGGGGAGAGGTGGCCAATCTGCGTAATCGTTATCAGTAATGCAGAAACATCGACAATAAAGAGCCCCACGAACAGCAAGATACCACAAGGATTTTTGGTTCATCTTCACTATCATCTTGTTATATATGTACAGAAGAAAACGAACATCGTCTGTAGCTGCACGCACCATTAATTCCGATAATGGTCTATATTTCCAGAAGTTGGGGTCCTGGTGAATTCCACATAACAGAGCTTAAGAATATAATAATAATGAAGTATTTTCTTTTGGTTTCTAGTTTAAGCTCAAATAAAGCAAATAATGAAGAGTAAATCTAGTATAGACTAAATAAAGAATTTGAAATAAATTGTATAGAAATTCAGCTAAATCTGAAGGCAACATATGACCAACCTGCCTGAGAAGAACTCTAACTTCTTGCTTCTCAAGATATGATATACCTGTTTTCAAAACCACAAGGTGAGAATATAAGCATTATAATGCATATAAAATGCTGAACAATGCAAAACAAAAGTAGGAAATGCAAAGAAATTTAGAGATGGCAGATAAGAAAAGCATGCTTAGCTTTAACATGATACATTTCTGGTTAACATCAAACATGTTTAGAAGCAAACCTTAATGAAACTAAAACTTACCCAGAAAAAGTTGACTTAAGCAAATTTTAAGAAACACAACTTCCTGTATCAGGCCTAACATGTTGGACTGATATAGTTCATTGGTCTTATGTTATAGCATCCACTTTTGTTAGTTAACAATTTGTTACTTCATCTAACCAAAACATAGACAGCAAATTGTTGAAAAGCCTAAAAACCAGATAAATCGGAGAAATACTTTTCAAATCTTATATCTTTCCCTATTCATAAATAAGTTCTTTTCAAATTTCATTGCCAACACTACCCTCAATCAAACTGAGTTTCCATCTTGGTTCAAATATCAACAGAAAGAAAACATTTACTTGCAACTTTTTTGTTTCCAACATATGATTTTATATTCCCTATATTAAATACAATATAATCCCCTATTATAGTTGAGCCAAAGTCCATTTGGTGGTGGTGATAGTAGTAGATGAACTACGCATGGATATTATGTGCAATCTTTATGAGATTGTAAAATTATCTTGTTTTGTGACACAGTGTAAATACAAAGTGCATATATCATCAGAAATCTTTGGCAACCAGTGAACAACGATCACTAAAGAAGTTTGCACCCACAAGATATGATTTCAGGAAGGGAAACTAAATTAAAATAAAAAAGAAGAGGCAGAGCAAAGGCTAACTACCACAGTAACGTGGATCAGCAAGGAGACCAACGAACGATATGTAGTCATCTGGCACTTTTGTCCCGCCTTCTTGCTCCTCAATCAACTTGTAGGCAATCTGTGTCACAGATAAATTAGTCAACACAAACAGCTGGATGATAATTTCGTTCCTGAGGTTCAGTCACATTACCACACACATGGAAAAGAGCACAGCAAAGTGAGAGAAAATAGAAAAAAAAAAACTACAGCACTATACGAAATTCACAATTCAGTATTACTCTTTTATTTTAAGCAAAGTCACCATACTCTTTGGATTTCATTTGAGCCACCATTATTGGTAGCTATTCCCCGTCAAAAATGGTTATAGAAGCTCCATTGAATAAGATTTACAGTAAACTTTTTGGAGTTAACATATGTGACTCGCCTGAGAAACCATTAATATAACAATGACCATATATGAAGCTAAATCATGAATTTGGCGATAGATTACCCAAAGAAGAAACATAAGCATTAAGGATCCATATCCTCACCTGGGTATCAAAAACGTTGTGCAACTTGATGTTGAACTGAAAATACAATGCCTTCAAAATACAAGAGAGCAAAGGCATCACACAAACACATTTATTGAAAGAGTGAAAAGGTGAGAAGTAGATTAAATCAATTGTCGACCTCACTATCTCGTTTGCAATCATGAATTACTTTAGTGATGTTACTAGATTCAAGTGCAGGCTTACAGGCTTCCACAAGTGTCTTTCCACCCTCAATAGCATCAACCAAATATATTGCATCTGGAAAAGCTAGCTGCCAAGAGCAAAAAAACCATATCCAATCAGGCACAGTTTCATCATCATAACACAGAAATGAAGTTGCTAAAAAAACAAACAAAAAAGGTCTAAAAGAATCTAGGTTAATAATGGAAGTAAGACTTGGGGTAATGAATTTGATCGAAGTCAAATGTACATAATTAGTATGGGATAGCAGGAGTCGGAATACAGAGACATGGGTTATCAATTAGAAGGCGAATTTCTCACCAACACAATCAATCTTTATCTAGCACATAGCAAAAGTATGTGTGATGGACTATGATTATCCATCTTAAAATGACCTATGGATTGCTGAATCAGAGAGGGGGCACTTTTTTAACTCACCCGTGTTTACAAGGGAACCCTTGACAAGCCCTGCAAAGTGCAAACCATACTTGTATATTTGGAGAAAGACAAACACGGGAATAAAATGTCAGAGAACCCGCCTTCCCGGATGTTTGGACAAAATGTACACTGGGAAACTGAAAAATAAAGTGAACACCTGTAGTGGACAGCAGCAAGATAAAGCTTGTGCACATGGAGAGGCTCCAAAAAGGTTGAATATTTAGAAAAACTTGTGTAACGCCCCGCGAATTCTGGTAATTAGTTACCTTTCCTTATTTAGCTTTCGTATTATTT
>LUCG01292857.1:0-15519 GCA_001633085.1 Carthamus tinctorius
AAAAAGTTTAGGGGTTAAATCATCTTTAAGCACAAAATTTAGGGGTTAAATCATATTTTACCCTTTTTATTTTGATATGTTCTATAAAAGTTAATATTTTTACAAGAGATTTAGAGTTTGTAATTATTTGGTTGTTCGTTTTAAAGACAAATTCTATTAAAGATTTGTATTTGTTAAGTAATCTTTAAAATATCTTTTTCAGATATTGTACAAAATAGCCATCGAGTTTGCAAAGGACTCCGCAAACTAAATTTATTTTGCAAGCTCCACTTTTGAACTTGCGCAAAATGTTACAATAATGTACATTTTTCTTAAACCATATCCACTAAAATGCATTACCGTCAAATAATCTTCATAAATAAAACAAATCATCAAAAGAAATGTAATCTCTTATGTCTTATTCATCAAAATGTCCAAAAACCCGAAATAGAAGCAATTTACGAGATTTATCAAATCAAATGTACCAAAGATGTAAATCTCATCAAATAATCAACATGTTTGTTAAATATCAAGAAAGTATTTTAAGACTCTAAAATGAACACTTTTTGCATGTAAATAATGTTTATAAAGAAACTTGAACTAATCTTGATAGGTTAAGTTAAACCTACATTCCAAACTCAAATTTTTAGCTTTATTTGGTAAACACTTAGGATCTCCTAGCAAACCTTCTAAATGTTAGTTACAAGCTTCCACAAACACTCCTAAAGTTACACCATAATGGGAAGAAATGGAAAAACGTGAAGAACACTAAAACTCTAGCTTTTTTTATAGAGATATAAGAAGATTACTTTACCTAAATACTTTTGAGTCTACCAAAAATGCTTCAAAGGCTCAAGAATCAGGCGTAGGGCCCTAAAAGTCCTAAAAATGGAAAGGAAAGGGGTTGGAGAAAGTTTGGTGGAAAGAAAGTAAGAAAATTCCCAAAAATCAGATTTTTAGTGCTGCAGACCGGTACGCATGGCCTTTCCCACGACTCTAGGTGGGGCAAGTCGCCCGCATCGCTCTGGTCACGCCTCTATAAAAGCTTATGCAGCCTGTGCTGCGAGCCTAGGGTCACACGATAGGTCATATATGTTATTGTTTTCGTGTTTTTTCTTAGATTTTGCATTCGATTCGACTCCCTATTGACCCCATACAATCATTATATAAAACCTTCATATTTTATTATTTAAAAATCCACTTGATGGGGTGTTATATGATAAATGGATTTGCCTAATTCATGGGTGTTACATAAGGACATTGATATAACGACCTTCCAAATGATCCTTTTATATGTGACTATAGTTTAAAAGAACACGTTAGACTATTAGATTATATGACAAACAAATACGAGACTATTTACCGTCTACGCTTTTTGGATGATAAATTTCTTAAGAAACTATAGTTTTCTTCAATAAGCAGAAAAGAAAATTCAAAATGCTATTATAAAAGGTTTTGAACCCCAAATAAAAAGAAATTGAACTTAAACTCCGTATTGAAAAAGATTTATCGCGTTTTAAGTTCTAAATAAGAAAGAACTTAATTATTTTTTGTTACCAGATGACACTTGGTAATATCATAATGACCAACTACGAATACCATAATGTCAAAGAAAAGATTATCGGATTTGTCTTATTTATTGATTGCTTTTACATTTGGACAGTAATATACTAGTATCCTGCATATTAAATATTCTCTATTTTTCCTGTTTATAAAATTATTAAAAATGCCGCCCTCATTTTAAAGAAATAAGATAAAAATAATTAATTAACTAATCTAAATAACAATATAGAAAAGGATTATGAGGCTAAACAACCTAAACTTCAAACTTTTATTAATATCTTAAACGGTTCGACTAAAAAGAAGAAAAGTATTTATTTGTTTAGTTATTTGTTTTAAATGACATCCATTTCTCCCACAAAAGATAATAATCATACTTCATATTTATGTAATACACTAATCAAACTTATAAAAGAAGAAGTGTATATGTGAATGAGATACATTTATAAAATAATATAATTTTCTTTGTAATACATTAGTATGAAAATTTTTGAAAGGATACAAAACTATATAAAACAAAACAAAGTATCTAAAAATTATAGATATGAACGGTGATATTCTATTCTTAGATTTTTTTTTATAAGTTTCATCTAGACTTCGTTTAGACTACATCTTTGGCAATATGGAACTGAAATTAAATTCGGCCGTCTGAGACTAAGCCTAGCCACAAGATGCGCACGAAGGGATTCGAACCTGGGGTGAATGGGATACCATCCATATCCCCCACAGGCCTTACCGCTACGCCACAAGCCTTGTGATTCTATTCTTAGATTTTCTATCATTATCATTATCATATTATTGCTTATCATTGAACCAAACAGAAACACCTTCACTCTCCATCAAATATGGAGTAGAGCAGTCATTGTATGGTCTATTGGTGATTTTAGTGTTATAAAACATCTTAGTATAGGTTGTGATTTAAATGAGACCGATGACATTTATTAATTAAACTGTAATATTAGTTAGGAGGTGCAGAATGCACAATCATATAAAATATGATGGATTTAAGGTCACCATGAACCACTATAAGAAAATTGAGTTTATAGGACGTTCAAAATAAATATACATTCTATTAGAGTGTTTTATAGGACTCAAATTTATAGGACTAAACAAGAAAGTGTCATATTTAAAAGTGTTACAAAAAATTATAGGATGCTTTTTGGCATCGTAACAAGTTCTTTAACATTTTTCAGATAATGTCTTCTATATACTACTTTATAAGACATTGTGTTGGTCACGTAAGGGTAAATTTCAAGTTAACAAAGATTGTAGAATGGAGGGTTGAATACAATCATGATAGAAATTTAATACTTTTAAATTCTTTATGTGTTTATTGATAAATCACAGAATTTACAGATTGTTTATGGAAGAAGAACAAGTTTAAACACCTATTCTAAAACAATCAAAGTTTTTCACACAACTTTCACCTTGCAGAAGTGAGAAAAGAATAGAGATAAAGAATTTAGAGAAGTGAGGGAGAATGACTGGTTCAAGACACTGATGAATGAGGTTCTTATCAACTATTTAAACCCTTCGCATTAAATACGAGTCAAATCACCTTTTACACGTGTTGTGTATTGAATGGTATTGGTTGTAATATTCACTATATTTTATACAGACATGCGTAGATAGCCCATACGAGTTGGTATAGTGAACAGTTGCTTTAAGGCTTGTCAGGTACGGAGGAAATAGTAGAGAGACGTTCCTTTGTACTTCTGTCAGAAAAATATGATTGTCCTTTTTATGCAAATCATAATAAGACAAAATCGAAAATCTTTGGAAGCAAGTCTTTGATCAGCGAGTAGAGATCACTATTAATTAATATGACATTTTATTTTGAAAATGTCCAAAAAAAACTTGTTATAACGTTCAAAATCGTCCTATAAACTTACTCTAACACTTTTAGATAAGACATTATTTTTGGTTTGTCTTATAAAACATCTATTATGACACTTAATTATTTTAGGCGTCATATAAACCCAATTTTATTGTAGTAAGCAAGGGACCCTTGCCCTTGTGAATGCCTCCAGGATGCAAAGCCCCTTGACGATAGTCCCACTAAGGCATGTAGCCATTTAAACTTTTATGTAGAAGGCATGTAGCCTTTTGAACTTCACTTCCTAATATGGGATTAGATTCACAAAGCAAGTCGCATCGTGAACTTTGCTGCAGTAATTGTTGTAATCTTATCGTTTGGAAGATTGTTCTTGTTTGTAAATAACTACTTAACCACCCCAAATTAATTGTCGAGCTATTGATACTTATTTAACCACCTAAAATTAACTGATGAGCTACTATTATTACAAAAAGAAAACAATATTTGTGTATTTTTGCTCTTGATTTGCCCTCAGATCTAATATGTGTATTTGGTATTCCCTAGTAAATTTTGTGGTCCTCATTACTCAAAGCTAAAATAGGGTTAAAATATTTACTAATGGACAACGAGTTCATGATTCTTTCATTATCCGAATTCTATTCATCTATATCCATTCCCATAACTGATCTCTTACATCATCTTCATAAACCACCATTTTCTTCTTTTTACAAGCTTTAATTATAAGTTCTTAAAGTATTAAACATGGGGTTTTGACTAGGAAAAAATATAAGAAAACGAAACCGCCTTTAACTACATACGTGTAAGATGTTTGTGACGAAAACTTTAGTCTTTAAATACCCCATTAACGAGATGGATTGCATTGTGGCAAAAAGATGGTCGTTTAAAGACAAAGATTTATCCAAATGATGATATCCACACAACATCCATTTATCCAAAGTGGATTTATATAATTATGTATATAAAATTGTCATATTTTCTTAAAGGATACAACGTCATGAAATGCCCAAGTCTTTTCATTAAAAAATCTATATTTTTTCAACATTTTTTATTTTGATATGTTTGATAAAAGTTAATATTTTTACATAGGATTTAGAGTTTGTAATTGAGTGGGAATGTTTTAAGAAACAATTAAATTAGTTTGAATTAAAAAGATGGAACTAACAAATTTTAAAAGTTTGATATTTTAATTTATTAGAAAAAATATATTTTGGGACTTAATCATTTAGCATAAGAAGGTTTGATGATTTTTCATTCTAAAAAATACTTTAAAGATTTAATAATTTAAAATGAAAAGTTTAATGGTTTTTTTAGTTTAGAAAAATAGTTTAGGGACTTAACTATTTAAAATGAAATAATTTATTGGTTTTTCGAAAACTTCCTCGTCATATATTGCTACATACTCAAAAATGTTTTATAATTTATGTGAGTGTCTCTATGATAATATCAAATAAATTATTTTCGTTTAACTTAATCAAATTACTTAATAAATAATCAATTACAGTTGATTATTGCGTTTAATATTTTTGTCTCAAATTAATCATCTATATTAGTTAATTCATAATACTTTTTTAAAGTCAACTAAATAAAGATCATGCAAGTATGTGGTATTGATACATTAGGGCTAGTTAATCGACGAGGTTCATAAAAAAACGCCTATTAATTCGGGCAAACATTTGTTTCAAATAAGGACATAGATTAAAGGGTGTGCAGAACAGTAGAAAGTTATTCGATCTAACTCCAAACGATTGATTTAGTTAGAACCAATCAACCAAAATCAGATATCCAATTGTAATTGGATCCAAAGTTTCAACATCTAAATTGGATAGGTTGGTTCTTGGTTGACAATCCATAATCCAATAAAACTAAATAGATCAAATCCAATGATCCAACTACTCATTTAATGACGATCCAATTGTCTTACAACTACCATCCAATGAGTGATTGGGTATCCGACCCATCTAAATCCATTGGAGTTCAACCGATAAACACCCCTATCAAGTGGGTAAATATCAGCTTGGGTTAGACATGTACATGTTAGCGAAAAATGAATTGGGATTGAATCTGTATCCAGGACAAGAACAAAAATGACCATGACAAATAGATTACGTTATGGCCTAGGATTGGTTCGTATTTTTAGACCCCATGATTGAACATTCAGATAAGGACCAAAGTGGTTAGAGAATAATTTGTGTTATCTGAGAGTCTCGACATACTTCCGAAAAAGCAACGATGGACTTCCAAAAATAAATGAAATGGTTCAACACTAGTTAAGATTGTTGGGCCCACATCATTCTAGCTTTCAGACCAACAATGGACCGGTTCTATGAATGATCGGTTTTCTTTTGTGCCATTAGAGTCCCAAAGAACCGTCCAGTGACATGTTAGAGATTTTTTTATTATATATTTTTTAAAACATGTTAGAGATGGGGATGTATGTCTAACTTAAATCAACAAAAGCAAGACCCGCTCAAGAACCACTAATCAATTCATTTTCTATTTCTAGATTTGTTTGAAAGCCGATTTTCAGAAATTGAAACTCAATGTTTTTTTCCTCTCAGACTTGAAACAAATGTCATTTTAGGTTTATGCTTCTCATAGCAAAATACCAAAATACACGAGTTAGTTTGAGAGTAAATTGGTTCTAAGCTAGATTTGAATTGTTTCACCTTAATCCATTTCCGATTTCATTATTTTTAACTTTTTTGACAAACAACCTTGACAGATATGATCTTCTTCCAAAAAAGTGTTTTATGTGAATTCAAAATAAGGTTTACTTAACGCTTTAAATGTTAGGCAATAAGTTGAAGGTCATTTTGACTCTTTTGTGGAAAGATAAAGTTATAAACATGATTATGAATATAGGAACCACGTGTTCAATAAATTGTATTTTTTATTTTGATATATAAATAAAAAGAATATAATAACACAAAGCAAAACCCCACCACTTCTCTTTCTTGTAGTCCTTTTTTCTAATTACTCTATACTGTGCACAAAGCCTACGACACGTTGGTTCTAATTTGATCCCAATGGACCCGATCAAAAAGAAAATTGGTCGTTCATTTAACTTGATTGTTACTTAACCGGTATGAGGTGCAAGACGGGGGCCTGATATGCTAGGCTAACCGATCTTACTTGGGCTCACTATTTTTTTTAATTTAAAAAAAACAATTATACATAGGGGCACGCTAAAAGTCTGGTCTATCTATAAAATGAAAATAAAATAAAATCAGAGGAACACATTTTCAACATTGTGAATATTTCTTTTAACACATTGTGAGTGCTCTACTTGCTACTAAATGCACAAGATTTACATTGTGGACACCTTATATCTTTTTTAAAGAATATTCGGGCTAAAGTCTGACTAATCTCCGACAATAACATGGCTCCACTTAAATGTCTCTAGGCATGCACACAAAAAAACTCAAACTCGGCTAGGACACTATAAACCCCTAAGGAATAACCAATCCGCTACAACACTGTTGACCACCTTATAAAATTTAGTATCTTGTTATACAATTTTTTGCTTTTCAAGATTTTTTAATTTAAAACATTAAAACACCAAAAACACCGTAAATATTTGATGATAATAAACAATAACTTTTCAATTACATAATAGGAAACTTAATTTAATTAAATATATTTACTAAAATAATTGGAGTAATGAATTTTCTAAAATAATAGAAAAGTAAATCTAATTAAATGTTTTAATGAGCTGTAAAAAACACAAATTACTAAAGTAATAATATTAATATTTCAAATATGGTTTATATTATATTGTCTAACTTTATAGGAATCTCATTTGATTATGTATACATATATTTTTGAAAATTTTAATACATATTATGAAATGTGGTCGAGAGTAAATTTAAAAACCGAATTAATTTTAACCGTTGATCATCTGCATGTATGATTGAGATTAGTTTCTAAAGTTTAAAAAAACCACATGGTTTGATTAATATTATAAACGTTAACATCTATTTTAAGAAATCTAACATTTCAATGAAATTAAAATGATATTAAAATACCAAACGAAACATGATTTAAAATGTGGCAAAACAAAATATTTTGCAACACATTTGCTGAATCAGGTATATACCCTTCATATTATGGAATTGATAGACGATTGTGGTCCGATTGGATTGTCGGTATCAACATTTTTATCAAAAAACAAAATATTCTGGTTCATCGCAGTGAACCAAAGAAAACCTTTTACTTTAATATAAGATAATCTTTTTGAATCAGTGTCGGGTTTCGGTGATAATTGGATTTAACGTAAGAAGCGTATGAAGTGGTAATTAACCGTTAGATGCACATTAAGATGAGATGCATCGAGATAAGATGCACCAAATCAATCCTTAGACCGTGTGCATCCAACCGGCTAGTCTGATGCCACATCAGCACTGGTTGGAGCCAGCAACATTGCCCTCCCTGGCTGGTTGGTGGTTGGTTAACTAGTTTCCAAACCCGCTGATGGAGCCAACACCTTCTCCTTCCTTTTCACCTTAGATTTTCTTTTTCTTTTTTTTTCTTTTTGTTTTTTTGAATGAGATGGTTGAGGGAGATGGATGTGGGGTTGGATGCTGATGGTCTTAGTGTGATTCATGTGTGACCTTGAAATTAAAAGTGTCGAATTCATGGGTGGACTGAAATTCCGGTGAGAAGTGCCAAATTTGATGAGAAGTGACTATCAACAATTGGATGAGAAATTGACGAACATTAGGATGAATAATACCGAGATAAGATACACCAGATCAATTCCTTTTAAGCCACAAAATTCATGGGAGGGTATTTGATTAAAAGTACTTCTCTGATTCCATGCCTATGATTCATACACAAAGTCATATATGATTCATATACAAAATCATATATGATTCAAATGACTTTGCAAGTTGCGTCCAAACTCGTGCCCATGTCTTTTTTTGAAAATTAATGCAAGATCATACACGATTTAGTCGATTCTCATGTTTTTTTTAAATATATACATTATTTTCGTTTGAACCAAACTTTTTAAACATATATCATGGCATTGCCACAAATCCTATACCCCTAATCTCCAACTTTTAAATTTGAATTTAGAGGAGATCATCAAATTTAACAAAAACTTAATAGATTTAGTTGAGATTGAAACATTGAAACAACAAATACCAAACCAATATGTCTCTTTGTAATCATGTTTTTGTGTTTGTCTATTTATGTTTTACTTTTGGATTTCAAGTATTCCTAACAAACTTCCATGTGTAAAACACACAATCTCCCAAAAAAAAGGTTCAACCCGGATCCGAATTCCTGACCCGGTCACGCTCTCTTTTCTAGAAACACACTCACAATCTCCCACTAACCCCCTCTCCTCTCCACGTGAGTTTACTGTTCCACCCTCACTGCTACACCTCCTCACCTCTGTAAAAACCCAACCGCATCCAGTGGCATCCTCGTAATTTCACCAAAAACCCAAAGCCCCACTTGTCCTCCTGATATATTCGCTGCTGGTTGAACCACATTGTTCGTGCTTCCTCCACGTGGCCTTATTCCATTGGTCTGTATACTTTATAAGTAACCGACATCTTACTTTCTTTTCAACAAAATCTCTCTCTCTCTCTCTCTNTCAAAGATAGGGTTCTTCCTCTCTCTCTACCTCCCTATGAGAGCATTGAGATAGCATGACATGCAGATCTATAGAGATATCTACGATTGTAGATTGACATCTGTTATGGAGAGTATGGAAGAGGTAATTGTTTTGTCACTGTGGTTTTCTGATTCGCTTGGTACAGGTCGGGAACGGTTTTTCGCCGCCGATTTCAGGAGAAGATGAAGAGAATCGTTATTCGGTGAGTATCGGTCCCGCCTTGTATCAACTGAATCAGAAACCGCAGTGAATGTTTGGTTTGGATTCGGAGGATTTGAAGGAAGGGTGAATTTTTTTTAGGATTATTGTTGTGGATATGGATCTGCGGTTTCAGGTTTGTTTGGTTGAATTGATGAGATTTGTTGCATTTCTGATGTTGAGTTATTGTCTAATGGCATGATATAATGTAGATCTCTGTTTTTTTTTGCATTGATAATTAAAAAGCTTGCTGCTTTTTTGTTGTATATTGATTGAATCAGCTTCCAATTAGTGTTTCTGTGTTAATGTTTAATTTGGATGTTTCGATTCCTTCTAATTAAGGAACTATCCTTTCATTTCGGATTGCTTAGGGATCGATTGTAGATATTTGAAACAAAAATATCTGAACAGTACCGGTGCTTTAAATGGAAATGGGAACGTGGTTTTGTTTGTAATAGAAATTGTATTCAAGTTCTTATTGTAATAGGATTGACATTCAGATGAAAATGTGATTGTGGATTCATTTATTTGATGCTAGATGACACCATGAAAATAGAGAACTGGACAAATTTGTATTAGATAAGGAGATAGTCTATTTCTGGAGTGAGTTATCTATTTTCTTGTATCTCAGGTCATCTGGTAATGGAAATATGGATTACCATATCTGTTTATGCAATTTCTTTGGTTATGGTATGTGAGATATGTGATCACATGTATTAGAGATTAGAGAATAAGTCCAAGTCCAACCATGTGTGACTCTAACACGCCCAATGGAGGCTAGACGGACACATATTTTCCAACGTGTTGAGTCCTGATCCCCATATGCTCTGATACCATGTGAGATAGATTGTATCCCCAAAAGAGCCTTTAGGAGAGAAGGAAAATTCCAAGATATATCGAGAAGAATAGGTCCAAAGTGTAGCCGATACGGGACCCTAACAAGATAAAATTAGGACAAGATAAACAAGTATTTCTTGTGCTACCTCTTTCAGTTAACGATATGATATCGAGGGATTGTACTGATTTTAGTACAATATGGTTTGGGCCCCCCTGATTTTGCATAAAATGGATCCGATAACCATTTTGAATACTTGTTTGGTACACAAATTACTTGGTTTTCGGTTTTAAGGTCCTTGTTAAGGTTCTAGTCCTCTTTTGTTTTCAACTATGTTTAGTAGATGGAAGAAGTTGTTCTCTAGCTGATTGCATGCATATATGTTTGTAATAAAGGGGGAAAACTGTTTGGGAGGAGGTATGCTCTTTTATATGCTTGACAGGACTAGCAAGTGCATCAAATTTGACTTGGCAGCTAGTCTTGCCCAAATTTATCTGCAAATTGGAATATTATTCAGTCATGTATTATATTTTTAGGAACTGAGGATGATAACAGCCATAAATGTTCCCTTTTTGCAACTTATGCCATAAATGTACTCGTAAACTCGTAAGTTATAACTTTGTCTATTTGACTTATAGCTCTAAATGAGAGGCATGTTAGAATGGTAACCGTATAGTATGCTTGAACTGGTTTTGGATGGTAATGGTAGTATATGTTATTCCTAAGCATGCCATCTATTTTGTATTTTAGCTGTTTATTTGAATGCTGTTGTTTCAAGGTTGGCATTAACATATAACATGAAGTTTATCAATTTAAAACTTACAGTTCATGTGTTCCTGTTCAAAAGCATTTATACATTACACATTTTGAAGCAATTGTGACATTATATTTCCTTCGTTAACTTTTATGTATTGCTATTATGGGTTGGGTTCCATTGAGAAGTTGAGGCTAACGTGAGAAGTGGTTATCGACCGTTGGATTCACATTAGGATGAGATGCACCAGATCAATTCCCTTCTAAAGTGCAATTCATGGGTGGGCATGAGATTAAAAAAGATCAAGGGTTCAGATCCACTTCTCACGCTTCTCACTGTCAACTCAACTTCTCACACGGTCCTTCCCTTGCTATTATATCCTGAACATTAATAGCAGCAGTTCTGAGATGCATCAGTTTATCAGGTCATTGGTCTTATGTATCATTGCACTGGAGGAAAAAGGCAAGTTGTTCAATTATGCTGTGGGTAACAGTGGTATTCATTTATCCTTTTTTCATCAATAATATTAAATATTAGAACAAAGTTACTGCAATATTCCTTCTCAGAAAGATGCCAGAAGTGGCATAAATTCAAAAAAGAGTGGCTGCTTAATCAGTCAACTGTTGATTTAGCTTGTCCAATAACTATTCTTGCCTACTGTTGATTTAGCTTACTGAATATGCTTTCTTACCTACTGTTGATTTAGCTTACTCAATATGCTTTCTTTGACTTCTGCTTAGTTAACTTAATATGCTTTTCTTTGATTACTTAATATACTTTTCTTACCTACTGTTGATTTAGCTTTCTTAATATGATTTTCTTCTTAACTTACCAAATAAGCTTTTCTTACCTACTGTTGATTTAACTTTCTCAACATGATTATTTTTTTCACTAGTGACTTGCTTATTTGGTTTGGATTCATTTATTTGCCTTAGTTTGTTTCCAAAACGTGTACTATTCATTTATTTCGTTTGGATTCTCATCTATGCTTCATTTGCCTAAGTCCTTTTGATCATTCTGATATCATTTTAGCACCCAGCGCTGTTTTTTGTTGTCAAGTAATCATGCCAGCCTATTTGATTTTGTCTCCAATTATAACTAAATATTTGGCAATTATGGTAATAAGGAGTTATCGTATGGCCATGAAGGTTGAATCATCTTCATCTTCTACTACTGGTACTACTAAGGAGGCTTTTATTTTGAAATGAATTATTACGCGTGGCCTAGAAAAAGAGGTTCGCTTTTGACTTGTGAGCAATACAAGTCAAAAAGGACTCCTACATAACGTGCTCCTTGGGTGCATAATTATGTTATGAATATTTCCCTATATTTTATTATTTGTGTATTACATACTTATTATTTCAGTTACTGCTTTGCTTGACTACTGCATATTCATCCTAACTACTGCATATTCATCCTAATGAATTTCAAATTCATAATCTATACCGTTACATTTTCTTTTCCTGCAGAGGGGTGACTGGGATTTTTCTCAAATGAAATAAATGCTGAAGTACTGCTACGGGGTTATTGACTGAATCAGTTAAAATTCCTATCTTTCACATTCTTCAGTACCTTCCTCCCGTTTTTTGTTGATTGCGTATCATTTTGGTTTCTTATTTGCTTCGTTAATATTGCTTACCTATTTAGTGAGGGTTACATGGGTATGGGTATCCCGACATTCTTGACTTAATTTGATGCGGTACTTTGATATTTATGGTGTCATTTCAAAATCCACCCCATGCCGATTGAGTTTATGTCACCATGAATGCCGCTTGGAGCACAGAAGCAATTAAGTGACTATATGTAGTTCACTTGGCTTGGAAATGTCTATGTAAGAAGGATGCTAAAGTAGCAAGTCAGATGGTAATAGTGGGCACTCATGTGAGGATGTTATTCTGGCAGTCTTTTTTGTATTCTGTTGATTCCATATGCTCTTCTTGTTTGCTCCATTAATATAGGACACCTTTTTGAGTTTGGAATAACTTTGTTTTAACCCATAAGCTATTTGAGGGTTTTGCTAGCAATTTTTTGGTGTCTTTATCTTTTGTGTAGATTAATTTAGTAGCATTGAGAAGTGAAGGTTTGCAACATAAGTGGATGATAATAAATAATTAGGGGTCTCATAGGTAGTTTTCATATAGATACCTGGCTTGTTTTATGTAAGGATCCTTTAGGGGAATAACCAAACAGATTTTTAAGAATGCCTCAAAATTTATAAGGTCTTGCATTTAAAAAAATCCATCAGTAGGTTATTCTTCTAAATAGCCCTCTTTTATGATTGTCAATAACTTGCTTCAGCCATGATTTTGTTTGGGTCCGTTAATTGAATGACCTTGTTAAAAATTTCTTCTAAATCCATGACCTTCTTACAGGTTTTAGCATGGCACTTCCATACATGAGGATGCCACTTTAATGCACCAAAATGCCATGAAAATCGTCGGTAGCTTGATAAAAATGTCATTTAAGGTCAAGGGCCTAAATACTCGATTTTCTTACCATAGACGCAATTTATTTCTTTTGTGATGATAAGTTTACCCCTATAAACGTATAACTCGAGACTAATAGAAAGCATGGGTCATTTATGTGTATAACCTTAAATGAGCTTAATTAAATCCATGATCCTTTGACCTATTAAAGAAAAATGATTTCATACTCATCAGTAAGTTATGAATTCGTTTAAAGTCTCATTTAAGGTTATATACCTAAATATTTCAAGAAATCATTTACTTTCACTTATTCTCTCCGCATTCAAGCCCTTTATTTCCTTCTTCGGTTTTTCCTTCTCCCTCAAAAACAACAATAACTAAGATATGGCCTTGCAGTTATGCTTTAGATGTATATCACAAGTTGCATGTACTTAGTTAAATAGACACTTGAAGAGGAACTATTTGAGAACCGAGAACTTGTCAGTTCACTAGAGTGAATCTCAGAACTTTTCTACCGTTAGCCATGCTTGGAATTGTCCGTATGGTTCACATTATCTTTATGCCATCGAGATCCAGGCCTATATAAGTACTTGCCTGTTTTACTATATATGCAGTTCAGGTTAAGGCGATCTAGACCGTAGTCTACAAGCACCGATGCACGTCTACTTGTTGCTGATCACGGTGGTCTCAGGCTTGCTTGGTACAGCTTAAGAATAGTTTTGCCCATGTTCTTTCCTGTGCAAACCTTCCATCGAAAGATGCTGGCTTACACGTGGATGATCACTATTCTCGACTGTACCTAGCAACTTTGAGACAGCCGTGAAAAAATTAATCTCGATCATGACTCAAAAAAGAGTTTGGAACTATTTGGAAAGAAACTTTTTCGGTAATATCTTGTGTATTCAATTTAGATTAGACTTCATATTTATTTGGAAAGAAACTTTTTGATTACTATGTTGGTCATGGTGTTTTTTCTGACTGTTTCACTCATGCTCTTTTTTTTTTGCACAAGTCTTTGGGGGTAAAGAACAGGTATGCGCGTATATCCCAACTACCAGATTCTACTTCGGTCCCACTAGGTCAGTTTGGTTTGATAACGGTTTCTTCATGCTTCTCGATTATCTTATAAGCGCCCAATCATATCACCATCTGTTTCTTTCATTTCTTGTAGAGTTGTAGGTCATCGTTGCTTTTCGTTGGTGAAGCCTTTGCTTTCTTGCCCTGTTAGTTTGGTTTCAACGAATCGTGCAGCAATCATCCAAGCGATAGTTGATGGTTAAAACTAGCAGGGTCTTCGATGAGGTAATCTTTTGAAAGAATTGATTGTCTTTCACATTTCATCCACATCTTCGTAAGAAGGATTGTTTGCTTCATTAATGTTAGTTACGTTGTTGAGTTCGGAATAAACTTTATTTCGAAACTGGCAATTGTTTGTTCGTGTTTCATATAGATTGTTTTAGTGGATGATAATAAAAAATGAGGGGTAAATTAACTAGATTGTTTTGATATATATGTATATATTTATATAGGTAACGTTTACAGTGTTTTTGCTGTGAAGCTTCGCATTTGTTTTACCTCCACAATGTTTTGCCGTGAAGTCCGAGACTAAAACATGCTAGTCTCACATGATCCCAAATCTATATAATATATATACCTCCATTCCATTTTTAGTACAAGTTCAAGCATGGACCTTGTATACGATGTAACACACTAACAATATAAACCTTGGGATACAACGCCTTGCTCCTTGAGTATCATGGCATTGAATACCCGACCTCCTAGAGGCTCCCAAGAAAGCTATTTGAGCCCTCCGGACAATTTAGGGCAATTCCTACATCCGACTTGTCTTTGATAAAGGTTATTATGGAGAATAACCTTCTTGCTGATTCTTTAATGCATGACCTTCTGACAGATTTAAAAGCATTCAGCCTAAGAGAAGAAGGCCTCAAATTCTGCCGGAAGGCTACATTAAAAAAAGGTGATAAAGTTATTCTCCTATCATTTGTAATTGTCAATAATATGCCTCAACCATGTGAACCTTTTTACTTTTTTGCTAAATATTTCCCTTTTTCCATACTGGTTTTATTCTTTTAGGTATTTTATTACCATAGACTACGCAATTTATTTATTTATGGTAATTTTGGATAAAAGATATCATTCCAGCTCATGGATTTAATTAAAATTCCATAAAGGGTTATACCCAAATATCTCTTCATTGACCCTTAACGAGAAATTTTTCATAAATCTCGGAACTTTCCTACCGTTTGGAATGGTCTTGGGTTCACATCTTTTATATATATATATATA
>LUCG01292860.1:0-14222 GCA_001633085.1 Carthamus tinctorius
TTTAAGGCCGAGCGTAGCAAGGGGTGGGGTTCGGCGGGTTCCAAACCGCCGGGCTCAGCGGCTTGGGCGGGCTCCGCTACGCCTCCAGCGGGCTCGGCTAGGTCGGGCTTGGGCGGTGTCCACAAACCGCAAAGCCGCTGTGTTGTTGTGTGTGTGTGTGGTATGTGGTGTGTTGTATTTAATTAATTAAATAGTTAAAAAGTGAGAGGGTTGGTAGGGTTCCGGTACTAAACAGAGAGGATTCTAGACAACTTATTGTGGGTTTATGGAAAAAGCTGATGTGGCAGTAGGGTTGGAAGGGCCGAGAGGATTCTGCTACGCATAGTCTAAGTGTGTTAAAATTATAACAATTTTATACAAATTTTATTATGATAGTATTTGATATGAATATTTTAACGTTAAAAGTGTGGTGTGGTGTATTAATTCTATCGAATATTTTAATAATTTTGCTTAAATATTTTAATAAACAGTTACATCAAATGTAATTAAATGAGGTGTTCTTATGCTACAAGAAAGAAATGAATGATTTTCTTATTTTATTTTATTTATATAATAAAAAACCATTTAATGTTAGTATTTATTATTTAAATATTTTTATTAAATTATTTATTATATTAACTTAAAAAAATGTAAACAAGAGGAGTACATTTTTGGAAGGATCGAATGCCTAAATTCCACAAGAATAGGCCAAACATGGAATTCATTCAAGTAGTAACCCATCAAACCATTCTCAAAGTTTCCGCCAAAATATCTCTACAACTATTTTTTTTTCTTGTAAAGAAATATTTGGAGTATATAAAGAAATTAAGGATATCCGACAACTTTTTGTAAAAATAATACAAGAATATAAAATTCATCAAGTTTGAAGAACTTCTAAAAATGATTAAAAAAAGAAGTGTTTTTTTTAAGGGGAATTATAAGGTGAATTCTATCCACACCTTCTTACTGAGGATTTATGTGAATGAAGGGGTGGGGATAGCAACCTCCTTATTATAAATGGACCCCTATAAGGGGTATGGATAGGTTTATGTGTGTGTACAAGTGGGACCCAATATAAAGGGTCTATTTTTATGTAAGTTAGAAAAAACTTATTAGGGGGCTAGATAACAACACCTTTTTTGAAAGGTATCTTGGCTATGTGCAGACTAATCCTAGCAAATTACAGCTTATAAGACATCGGCTTTTGATAACTTAGTGGCCACAATTGTTGTAGATGCCTGGGATAGAACCCTGTACAGATGAGATATTTCACCACATCTCCTGTAGAGTTAACCAAAACGTTACAATCTTTGTGGTTTACAAATAAAAAAACTTTGATATTGGATATTTAAAATAAATAAATAATGTTTTGATAATATAATTAATACTTGATTTTTTAAAAATAGTTAGAGGTTAAAGATAACTTTTTTCCTTTTCAAAGTTATTTAAGACAACCTTGAAAATGCTCTAATTTTAGTTTTCCATTAGCAGTTCCCCAATCGCTATTTTAACAAGTTGGATACCAATTTTTTTTTTGTAATTTATTAAAATTAAAAAGGATTTTCTTGTAATTACATACAGATTATAACATATAAACACAATTCTGGTTTGGGAAAACAATTGTCCAAAATCAAAAAAAAAAAAAAGATCCATTTTTCTGTTCTTCTTTGAAGCTTTCTTACGACACACAAAGAGGGAAAGGGAAGAGGATACAGTTCTCACGCCATAGATATAAATTCTTACAATTTCCCATTATTATATTCATATATATATATATACACATACATATATATACATCTATGAGTGTGTGAATTGTTCGAAAATACACAACCAGGAAAAAAAAAAAAAACCCTCTTTTTAATTTGGGTTCTATGGAAGCTTCTTCTTTTTTGTTTTTGTTAAATTTGTAAATGATAATCCAATTGATACGAAATTGTATTGCATTTATTGTTTCTTGGGTTTGTTTATTCTGTGTTAGTTGGAAAATTAATATAAAAATTTTGTTTAATCAACATATGCGCCTTATTAAAGTCAAAATATGAAAGGGACACAGAAAGAGATCCCTCATTTGAGTCTTCGTTCAAACCTTTCGAGCTCTCTTAAAAAAAATCAACCACCTTCTTCCTCACATTTTCCCTTTCTCATAAACCCTCATATATATATAAACTTTTTATTCATCTCCCCATTATTAAAAACTTTATTCTTTTTTTTTCTCTGTTTCTGATACATATAACAAAAGATTGTAGACTTACAAGAAAATTTATAGGATTTTAGACATCTGGGTTTTATTTGTTTTTGAATTTGTTGTACACTTTTGCAAAATTCCCTTTTCTGGGTTGTACTGATTTTTCATATTTAATTACTGGGGTTTTGGGCTTTTCTGCTTGAACCCATTTAGTTTATTCAATTGGGAGGTGTGAAAAGCACCAATCTTTTTGGTTTTTTGGGGGATTCCTCATCTGGGTATGTGTAAAAACAAGTATTCTTGAAAGAACTTAGCAGTTGTTGATTTAAGAAATTATCTTAGAAAAAAACAGAATGGGAACAGGTAGGAAAAAGAGGTTGCATTTTAGCAAGATCTACTCATTCAAGTGTGGTAAAAATACATTTGATGATGACCATTCACAGATTGGAGGGCCTGGTTTTTCAAGAGTGGTCTATTGCAATGAAACTGGTGTGTCAGAGGCTGCAACTCAAAGTTATGTGGATAATTATGTGAGGTCAACCAAGTATACACCAATGACCTTTTTACCAAAATCATTGTTTGAACAGTTTAGGAGAGTTGCAAATTTCTATTTTCTTGTGACTGGTATCATGGCTTTTACACCCCTTGCACCTTACTCTGCTGGTAGTGCTATCCTTCCTCTTATCATTGTCATTGGTGCTACCATGGTTAAAGAAGGTATTGAAGATTGGCAAAGACAGCAGCAGGTATGTTTATGCTTAGATCCATCTCATTTGAAAAGTTTAAATCTTTACTTGTTGGTGGGTTTGGATTCATCTTTTTGAGTTTTGGGGAAATCTTTTATCTTTTGGAGCTTTGGGGGTTTCTTATGGGAGTTATAAGTTTAAGTTTGGTTCTTGAGAACTTTGATTAGATCTTGGCAGATTCATCATAAAGAATTGATGTGCTTCCTACCTGTTTATTTTAATTTTAATTTCTTTAATTTCTTCAATTTGATGACTTTTATGCAAAATATCAGTCTAAAAGTCTGTTCTTGGATTGCAATTTGATGACTTTTATCCAAAATATCTGCCTGAAACTCTGTTCTTGAGTTGCAATTTTCTACAAATAGTTATGAGATCATGTTATCTAACTTGGGTTCATGTGAAACCAGTTTTAACACATAAATAACACTGAACCTTCACAGTAAAAACACAGTGATAAAAAGTGTTTTTTTACTGGGAAGGTTCAGTGTTTTTTTTACCTTTACAGTGTTTTGCTACGAAGTTCAGTGTTATTTTGTCTTGAAACATTCTGGTTTTACCTGAACCGAACCCCACGTTATCTTTGATTGTTAGCAAGTAGCTGGCTTCGGTTTTCTGATTTGGAATATCGAACCTCGTTTCAGGACCACGAGGTGAATAACCGAAGGGTCAAAGTTCATGGTGGAAGAGGAGTTTTCGAATCTAGAGAGTGGAAAAAACTAAGAGTAGGTGATGTAGTGAAGGTAGAAAAAGACGAATTCTTCCCCGCCGATCTCCTCTTGCTGTCATCGAGCTACGAAGATGCCGTCTGTTACGTTGAAACGATGAACTTAGATGGCGAAACAAATCTGAAGCTAAAACAATCGTTGGACGCAACTTCTTCGATTAACGATGATTCCAACTTTAACAACTTCAGAGCTACCGTTAAATGTGAAGATCCAAATGCGAGTTTGTATACTTTCGTTGGAACTATGGAGTTTCAAGAACAGCAGTATGCGCTTTCACCTCAACAGCTTCTTTTACGAGATTCAAAGCTCAGAAACACGGATTACATCTACGGCACTGTGATCTTCACGGGCCACGATACGAAAGTGATTCAGAACTCCACCGATGCACCTTCGAAAAGAAGCGGGATCGAGAAGAGAATGGATAGTATCATCTATTTCTTGTTCTTCGTCTTGTTTCTGATCGCGTTTCTTGGATCGGTCTATTTCGGGATTGTGACGAAAAATGATTTAGATGGGGACCGAATGAAAAGATGGTATTTGGGACCGGATCGATCGGAGATCTTTTTCGATCCGAAAAAGGCTCCAGTTGCAGCGATATATCACTTCCTAACGGCTTTGATGTTGTACAGCTACTTGATACCGATTTCGTTATATGTTTCGATAGAAATCGTGAAAGTTTTGCAGACGATCTTTATTAACAACGACATTCATATGTACTATGAAGCGGCCGACAAACCGGCCCATGCTCGGACCTCGAACCTAACCGAAGAACTTGGTCAAATCGACACCATTTTGTCAGACAAAACCGGGACTTTAACTTGCAACTCGATGGAGTTCATCAAGTGTTCGGTGGCAGGGACCGCTTACGGGCGTGGTGTGACGGAGGTCGAGAGAGCTATGGCCAAACGAACGGGATCACCGTTGATCGTAAACGGTCGAGATCAACTTCTTGATGATGACAACGACGGTGATTCCGCTTTAGCTGTCAAAGGCTACAATTTTGAAGATGAAAGAATCACGAACGGCTACTGGATTCACGAACCACATTCAGATGTGATTCAGAAGTTTTTCCGTTTATTAGCAATCTGTCATACAGCCATACCCGATGTGGATGAAGAAACGGGAAAGATTACGTATGAAGCTGAATCGCCAGATGAGGCTGCTTTCGTGATAGCAGCAAGAGAACTTGGTTTTGAGTTCTACAAAAGGACGCAAACAACCGTCTCTTTTATGGAGTTAGATCCCATTTCAAAGAAAAAAGTCGAAAGGTACAAACTTTTTCGCCATTCTTCGCAATTTTCTTGTTTCGGGTAACTTTTAGTAGCAAATATGAATCGGGTTTTGGTTAAATGACGTTTTTTTATCATTCTTTGCAGGACATTTGAACTTTTGAACGTTTTAGAGTTTAACAGTGCTCGAAAGCGAATGTCTGTTATCGTCAGGGACGATAATGGCAAGTTACTTTTACTCTGTAAAGGGGCCGACAGGTTAGCGAAATACGCAATAAATCAATCTTTGTTTCTATTAATAGTCATCGCTGTCCGTTTCCAACGTCCTTTTTTGGGTTGTGTTCAGTGTTATGTTCGATAGACTTGCGAAAAACGGAAGGCGGTTTGAAGAGAACACGAAAGCACACGTGCATGATTATGCCGACGCAGGTTTACGGACGTTAATACTTGCGTATCGTGAACTTGCTGAGGATGAATACAAAGAGTTCAACGAAAAGTTCATCGAAGCCAAGAACTCGGTGAGTGCTGACCGAGACGATTTGATCGATGAAACAACCGAAGAAATCGAAAAAGATTTGATACTTCTTGGTGCCACCGCTGTTGAGGACAAACTCCAAAAAGGGGTGAGTTTCTTTTGCAATTCAAGAATTTTGATATTCAGGTTTTGATCGACGTTGAATCATTTTGGGATTCCTGGACGGTGTTTAACATGATTTTTTGTGTTCTTTTCGATGTTTTCAGGTACCGGAATGCATCGACAAACTTGCTCAAGCAGGAATCAAGATATGGGTTCTCACCGGTGATAAGATGGAAACCGCAATCAATATTGGGTATGTTTTAAATTTTTTGAGCTTAATGAAAATGCCCCGTTTGATTACTTTTTTCTGGTTGTATCTAACAATAAAAAATCAAATGTTTTGCAGCTTCGCGTGTAGTTTGCTTAGACAAGGAATGAAACAGATTATAGTCACGTTAGAGTCGCCAGAAATCGTAGCAGCAGAGAAAGCCGGGGAGAAAAATGTAATTGCGAAGGTGAGCACGCGTTTGTTTGTTTCTGCTTCTGTTGTTATTTTGTATACGAGTTTTTCGCTGGAAATGACGATTTTGCCCTTGCAGGTTTCGAAAGAGAATGTGAAGAAGCAGATATTAGCAGGGAAGGCTCAGCTTGATGCTTCGTCTTCTGATCCATATGCTTTGATCATCGATGGGAAATCTTTGGCGTACGCTTTGCACGATGACATTAAGAACACGTTTTTGGAGCTCGCAGTTGGCTGTGCGTCCGTTATTTGCTGTCGTTCTTCGCCAAAACAGAAAGCACTGGTTAGTTTTTCATTCACTTTATTTGCCATTCGTTTTTCCAAGATAACGATCAAACTAGAAACTGAAGTGTAAAAGAAACACAGGTTACGAGACTTGTTAAAGAAGGAACCGGAAAAACGACTTTAGCTATCGGTGACGGAGCAAACGATGTCGGAATGCTTCAAGAAGCTGATATCGGCATCGGGATTAGTGGTGTTGAGGGAATGCAGGTACTGTCTATATACTTACTCCTTTCTATAACGGTTGTACTTACGAGTATAGGCCATCTTTAGGAACTATAAGCTATCTTATTTCTTGAGCTTAATGAAAAAGCGCTGATTGGGTTTCCCTAAGCCAGCTTTTTGAAAAACTACTTCAAATAACCTTTCAATAAGCCCAGTGGCTTTTCCACTATTTTACAATTATGCCCCTTACATCAATTTGATCGTAATTACACTTTGTTTTTCCAATCCATGAACGGTTTCTAAACAATTTGTATTTGGTTTATAGGCGGTTATGTCGAGTGATATAGCTATTGCTCAGTTTCGGTTTCTGGAACGCTTGCTATTGGTGCATGGACATTGGTGTTACCGAAGAATTTCTTCAATGGTAAGGCGCTTTTTTGCATGTTCTTAGCTAGCACATCAAATTGCTCGTTCGCATAATCGAATAACACCCTCTTTTGCTATGTTTGTAGATATGCTACTTTTTCTATAAGAATATCGCATTTGGAACCACGGTGTTCTTATATGAAGCGTATGCATCGTTCTCGGGTCAGCCTGCATATAACGATTGGTATTTGTCGCTTTACAACGTGTTCTTCACATCACTTCCAGCCATTGCATTGGGCGTCTTCGACCAGGACGTATCTGCACGGTTTTGTCTCAAGGTATGCCCAAAACGCCCTTCTAATTCATTCAACACTAAATCATACAAAGGGTTAAAATGGTAGTTTTCTGTCATTCACACTGTTCATTCAGCCATTTTTCATTCTGCACTAAATCATACCAGATCACTCCTTAAGCAAGAAGGGCATTTTCGTAATTTCACACCGACATTAGCGAAGGGATTCTAATATGCTGTGTTTTTTTTGGGCCAATGACAGTTCCCTTTACTATACCAAGAAGGTGTCCAAAACACCCTCTTCAGATGGCGTCGGATATTTGGCTGGATGCTTAACGGGCTAGCCAGCGGCGTGGTCATCTTTTACCTCTGCATATGCGCGTTAGACCCGGAGTCATACCGAAAGAACGGAAAAACCGCGGGGATGGAGGTCGTGGGGGCCACAATCTACACATGCGTCGTGTGGGTCGTCAACTGCCAGATGGCGCTCGCCGTCAGCTACTTCACATTAATCCAACACATCTTCATCTGGGGCGGAATCGTCCTTTGGTACATCTTTCTCTTGGCGTACGGTGCATTTCCCGTAACCTTCTCGACGACCGCCTACAAAGTGTTTCTAGAAACGCTCGCGCCTTCGCCGTCGTACTGGTTCGTGACCCTTTTCGTGACGATCGCCGCATTGATTCCTTACTACGTGTATAAATCGGTTCAGATGAGATTCTTCCCGGCTTACCACGGGATGATCCAATGGATCAGATACGAAGGCCACACCGATGATCCGGAGTACGTTAACATGGTGCGGCAGCGGTCGATCCGGACCACGACGGTCGGGTTCACGGCTCGGTCGATAGCACGGGACAACAACTTGTATCACTTGAACTTGGAGCGACAAGCGTCGGCGAGATGATGATCGCACACAAGTGTTGTTGTACAGAAGCCGGATGGCGTAAATTAAAGAGATTTTGGTAGAAATTTTTATTCTTTAATTGTTAACAAGATAAGATAATGGTGGAGAAATTTTCTTGTGAAGTTTTGTTGTAAATTAGGGAAACTATGTATAGAAAATTGAAGAGAAGATCATCATGTTAAATTATGATCTTCAACTTCTGTTTTTTTTTCCTCTAGCAACTTTAAATGTTTGTTCGAAAATTCGTTCGATGTCTTGATTCAAATTATGTTTCTGAATTCAAATCTTTAATTTGAATTCATTTCATCCGAAGAGTTCGGATGAGAAGAAACTCTCATGTCTAGTTCTATAGTAGGGAACTAGAGATGCAATTCGCTTTTGATCGAGGCCCCACACTTATTAGCTCAGTGGGTCGAGCATCCTCGATAATTGTGCCTGGGTCGAGCATCCTGGATAATTGTGCCTGGACCCGAGGATCTCAACCACATGGTGACATGGATAGTAAAATGTGGGTCATACAAGCGAGAAGCCTCAACCGTGAAGTAAACTATCGCACGTACGATCCAAACAACTGGGAGAGAATCGACAGACTCCTTTTCGGGAGTGATTTATCCTCTCCAAACAAAGCATAAAACTTTGTGTTGTACAACTGTAGCCAAGCGTGCATGTTCCCTCTGTCCAATAGGCTGAGGTCATAACGTTTTTCAAGTCGGCAAAATCTCTATATCATATATAAATATAATATTATATATATATAGAGGGAAAATCAAATACACACCTCTCAAATCTTGCAACCCTTACAAACCAATCCTAGCCCTTGATCTTGTAAATTGATTTAATTTAATTTTATATTTTTATATTTATTGACAAGGGTAGAGTTGTAAATTACGGTATTTATTTAAAATAAATTACATTTTATTTATATGTAACTGAATTAATGATTAGTATTGTTTCCTAAAATTAAGCTTAATTTTTAATGGTAATGAATTTCATCTAATAATCAATTTCAAATTCATTTCAGTTTTTTCCTTTTTTCATCATCGATCATCTTATCAATTTCAAATCATTTTATTGGAGATTCGTGCTCTTCATTCAAAAAATCTGCAACCAATATGCAAGGACATGGGAAAATCTCAGAGTTCGTGTTCCAGGAAAAAGAATTTCTCATGGAATCATTCAAGGTTATGAAGGTGCTATTTCAATTGGTGAGAACAATGATGTTAATGACTGCACTATTATAAATAATATACACGCAGTTGAAGATATCAATAAAGTCCATGGTAATATAGATGAAGATGTTTGTGGAGAGGTTGGTGGTGGATGTAGATTTGGTTGTAGAAGTTAAGTTATAAAAGTTGAATGTAAAAGCACGTTTACAAGTACTTTCGTTTACACGGATTTGTATATATGAAACATTTTCGTTTACACCAATTTGTATATAATAGTTCGTTGTTTGTGTTTTGAGGCACACATACGAATTATATTTTTGAAATATATATAGGTTAATTGGTTGTTTTCATTGATGCTCCCTAATGTTTGGGCAATGAATGTGCATATGTAATCTTCAAACATACCAATCGCATTACACCTTAATCCATGTGCATTAATTATGCAGTATGGTTTACCCTACTTCATAAGCTTTTACAAATAATACAAACACAACCATATGCATCAAATATGCATAAAGTACAACTACTTCATATGTGCAGTTAAATTATCATACAATAACACTAATTTATATGTGCAGAGATATCAACTACATTTTCTAGATCTAAATCTAATCCAATGCAACACCATGAGTTGAATTTCCTTGCTCATTTCCTTCTACTTTTTCGTAGAACGACCAAACATCTTTCCATTCGTTTGCTTTCATAAGACCCAAAATAAACGCAGCTGCTATAAAGCGCTTTACATTCCGCTGCACACCATTGTTTGTGCAGCTTCATAAGTATTCATACACTATCCACTACTTCATATGTGTTACAAACAAAACAAACACAGCCATATGCATCAAATGTGCATATAGTACCACTTCTTCATATGTGCAGATTGTAACACATATGTTGTTTAGCTTTCATCCATAATTTCGTGATTCATGTACTTTTTGAATGAACTTAAAAAACACCCATTAACATTAAAAAAATGAACTACACTTCCAATCCATAAATATACATTGGAAATATATTAAAATACAACCAACTTCTTCATATGTGCAGATTACTCATCCAGAAATATGTACATCATATTTTAAAATAATCCTATGCATTTGTACAAGTACTATAAAATTACAATATGCAGTAAAAATATACAAGAACTTCAACATCCTTAATTATCTCTATCCTTCACACCATCAATTTTCCTCTTGTTCATCACTCTTGATTTCTGTACATTTGGACTAGGATCTTCAACAATGTTTCCATCTTCATCACTCTTGATTTCTGTAAATTGAAATCAGCTCTAGATATGCAAATGCAGAATGCGGGGAAAACCTAACCTCGATTTTTTGAAAATCTTCATTCTCCGCCATATTCTGCACCGTATATGTTTATCGACAACCTTCCGATTACAAGAATCTTCTGAATTTGCAACGAAATCGCTTGATTTCCGGTGATAAGCGACTTTCACGTTAATGATTGGGGGAGAGTAAGCTACTAATTAGGGAAGAAGCCTTTTTCTAATTTTAAATAGAATTATATTTTGACCGTATTACCCTTACGAGGGTTCCCCTTTTTTTCAAAATGTGCATCTAACTTCTTCATCAATATGACAGGTTAGTCCCTTACAATATGCACCGTAGGATCAAAATTTGAAGGGTTGAGATGGGTTTGTAAGTGTGCAACAAATGAAAGGTGTGTATTTGATGGTCCCTCTCGGCTGTCCTCACGTTCACAACCAAAAAGTGGTTTACATTTGAACTTTCCTCTATATATATATATATATATAAACATATGTTTTCCTACTATCACTCAATGGATTAATGATAATAAAAACTTTGAATTAACTCACATATTAAAAACTAACATGTAAGACACTAAAAAAAACAAATATCGTGTTCTAACACATTATATTATGGCGTGTCTCGGACGTAACGTGACGTGACGTGAGACACAAGTCTTAAGCCATGACACATCATGACGATGTTGCGACGAGCTCTTTTCTAACATTGGTAATATGTAATTTGTAGGGTTTTTTTTTTCGTAGTATGCATCCACTCTTCTTTTTTTTCGGAAGGGTGTCCGGGCCAAAGCCCGACTAATCCCCAGCAATTTTGGGGGCTAAACATGGCCCCACTTAAATGTCCTCAGGCATGCACACGGAAAGGCTTGAATTCGGTTAGGACGTTATGAATCCCCGAACGATAACCAATCCGTCACAGTGTAGTGTCTCCACTCTTTGGTTATTGTAGGGAGTAAAAAACAAAAAATAGTTAGTTGAATCGCCACCTTTATCTGAATCCATACAATCTCTACGTGTGGAGGGTATCCTAAAATATATCTATGTGATGAAAGTATTTAGATTTTTTTTCTCTCTCAAAATATTTTGATTTTATCAAATAATACAGGTGTTATAGAAAAAATCGACCAAAATCTTGAGTTTTTTTTGTTAAGTATATTAAAATGTATTTAAGTTGTTACCTTTTATCATTGTGTGTATTTAACTTAAAAAATATTATTAAATAAAGGGTTTAGTACATTAAATGGTAAGTTTTTAAATACATTAAATAGATACATAGAATGGTAGTTCAGTACATAGAATGACAATTTTAGCAGGTTCTATACATTAAATGGTAAGTTTTTAAGTTGAGTACACACAATGATAAAATGTGACAACTTGAATACATTTTGATGTATTTAACCCTTTTTTATGTTTCTAATAGATATATCAAAACTCTTACATAACATCTAAGCATTAGTAACATAATGGTCGGTAACATCCTTGGGGAGGGACCGTGGATGACATCCCTGTCTACCCAGATTCGATTCATAAGATGAGCATGTGACGATACCCTAAATATAGGTTGGCTTTTGGGTCGGTCCATGGTCTGATGATTGTCGAGGATTAGTTGGGTATCCGTATGGATTTCAAATAACTCGTCGATTTCGTGTCATTTAGTCATGAGTTATCTGCTGTGAAAAAAAAAAACTCTCTAAATAAAGAGGAAACAAAGAAAAAGAAGATTTTTTTTAAAAAAAAATTAGAAAAAGAAGTTTTTTTTTTAAATAGAAAAAGAGTTTTAGAGATCCCAAATATTGAGTACTTCTTGAAAATGATTAATCACCGAGACGAATACTTTTAGTGCAAATTACAAATTTGGTCCTTATGGTTGTGTCAAAATTATAAATTAGGTCCCTTAAATAAAATAATTATAGATTCTTGTGGGGTTTTTACAGAAGACGCATAGAATTGCAATATACTTACAAAACAAATCAATACAAAAACATACACGAATGTACTATGGTTCATCGAACAACCGTTCGACTAGTTGCATCATAGGAAATAGATGCCACAGCAACACGGAGGCCTTGACTCAACCGTTGTAAGGAAACCGTGTTTAACACGGACCTTAACCCCACCCTTTTTAGTTTGGGTTTATGGCTTTTTTAAGTAACAAACTATTCGATTTATACTCAATGTACCATTGAACTATTTTTTGTACTTAATATACCATTGAACTATTATTTTTTTGTACACATTGTACCATTGAACTATTTTTTTGTACACGTTATACCATTAAGATCAATGGTATAGTGTGTACAAAAAAAAAATAGTTCAATGGTATAATGTGTAAAAAAAATAGTTTAATGGTATAATGTATATAGATCCACATTAAAACCAGCTATTCTCGGTTGCAATGGTATAAAGTGTACAATATATAATCTTATATATAGAAATTAAGCAAACCCATTTGAAAAAGTATTTATTTAAGATTGTAATTCTCCTTACATTTCTTTCTTCTCCTTCAATGATACACATAACACGATCCTATGTAGTTAACCTTATAATTAAAACAAATAAATAAAATAGCTATACAAAAAGATCATTAATTAAAGATTAACAAGATCATCATCATCATCGATCTTCTTGAGATCACGTAAAACTCATCCACAGTTATATATATAAATGTTCATCATCAATCCTCAAGAACAACCACGTTTGATTTCCATCGCTGCTACGAGATCTTTATCCCGAGAAATTCTGATACCGGCATCCCGAGAACCGCCGTAAATTCATGGAAACTGATGATCCCGTCACCGTTGGTGTCGATCTCGTTCATGAGATCGTTGAGTTCACGGTAGGTCAAAGGCAGGCCCATCTTGGCCATCTGTCCGGCGAGCTCGGCCGGCGTGATGGAGCCATCGCCATCTTTGTCAAACACCTGGAACACCTTCATGAGCTGTTCCTGGTTCACGAATACCTCCTCTTCGAAATCGGGCAGAAGGGCGTCCAGCAGCTCCTCGAACTCGATGGACCCGTTTCCGTTGGCGTCCATCTGGTCCAGGACCGCGTCGATCTCGTCGCCGGGTCTGAGGCCGACGGAGCGGAAGAGGGCGGCGAGCTCGAGCTGGGTGAGGCTGCCATCGGAGTCGAGGTCGAAGCGGGTGAAAATGTCTTTTAAGAGGCTGACTTGGTCGGCGGATGGGAGGTGAGCCATGACGATAGACCACCCTGCAGATTGAGATAGATTAAAATTGATGGAAGATAAAAGAAGGAGAAGAGGAAAGGGGCAAAGGAGAACGACAAGATGATCGAATGTGGTTGCTCTTCTTTTGTATTCAGTTGTCTTCACGAAAATGGAGGGATGCGGTTATATGTTTATGGTTAGAAAAAGTAAATGAAACAAACACCCATAATACCCGCCACTCGTTTAATTGTACTTAACAGAAAAAGTTAACGATCGTCAAGAGGAGTAACAAGAATTGATCTGATAAAGATAAAAGCAGACTTCGGAATCTTCATGATAGAAAAATGTCTTTCGACTCTTGAGTTTAAAAAGTTCTCAACTCCGTCTTATTTATTTCTAACCGTCACAACAATTAAGTGAAGTTGGTGGGCAAAACAATGGACAAATCAGGTGAAAGAAAACTATAGTTTAGTAGTTTACTATTTATTTTAGGTCCTCAACTTTTCTTTGTTTGTTATTTTATTATTTGAACATTCCCCTATTCTTTAATCATCTAACCATATGATTCTTAAAAAAAGAGGGGACTAATTAAAGTTGTAGATGGGTATATATGCATTATCCCTTAGCAATAAACGAATGATACGTATAAAGGTTAACCCAGTTTATAATATATATATATATATATA
>LUCG01292861.1:0-12335 GCA_001633085.1 Carthamus tinctorius
GGATTCTGGTTTGAGTTATCATTATGATACGTTGGATCTTACTTAATATTTTTATTTCATTATATTTTTTAGTATTGGGCTGTTACATTAATTTTTTAGGTACTCTACAAATTGGTCACATTCTTAAATTTTACAGGTTAAAATGATTGAATTGGATTGGAAACATTGTGGGTCCAAATAGACTTACCCAACCGTCCTATGAAAAATTAATGTATCAAAAATATAGCAGAGCTTCTTTTTTCGGTACACCTAAGGTAAAAATGTTGAGTTTTTAATTTACATATTAGTGTCCTATACTTGGGGCAGAACACGGGTCCTAGAACCCGAGGGACTGAATCAACTTGTTTTTTCTGTTGGACTTTTTATATCGGTTCTCAATTATCAAAATATTAGATATACGGGAATTCTCAATTTATGTGTTTGTTTAGATTTTTGAGAAGTAATTACTTTTATAATATCATGAACATTAGATTGACTTTCATGTTTACCTATATGTTAAATAAAAAGTAACAAAGCATATGAACAAATTCAATATATCATCATTTTATTTTATTTTTAAAACAAAGTGTTTCTTATATTCACTCAAAAAATGGAAAGTAGTTCAATCAAATATTTCAAAATTTTTATTATCTTAAAATATTGTAAAATATTCTATAACTCAAAAATAACGTTTTAAAATAAGATCAAATTATCAGTAAAATAGAATTATATCACTAACATAGGAAAAATATATATTATTTATTTATTGTAACACTCATGATTTTATTACTTTAGTTTATTAAACGAATTAATTGTATCGTTTTATTTCTCTGTATTAATTTATTAGTTACAATTTACCAAGTGTTGGATAATGTTCGGATTAATAATCAAAAGGTAAAAGAATTATTGGAGGCCAAATATATATATACTTTTAATTTTTTTTATATATGGGAGATACAAGGAGAAGCAGAAAAATAATATGGCCCCCCATTGCCCTCTGTCAATGTCCTATACATTTAAAAAGTAGATATTTTTGTTTTAGTACTTTTTTTAACGGTAGATAATTTATGTACACGTTTCGACACGAAGTCGACGAGGTATCTGGAATTTATAGGGGCACCCGACTAATCATCGGTGATCATGGACCGATCCGAAAGCCGACCCATGGTCAGGGTATCGCCACATAATCATCCCCATGAATCGAACCCTGGTAAACGAGGATGCCATCTACTCCCAAAAATGTTACCGACCACTAGGATACTCATGCTTTAATATTTTTGTTTTAGTACTCCTTATGGTCACAATAATTTATGTAGTTATAACATTAGATTTCTTTGAAAAAGTGTTTTTGAATGAAGTTTTCTACTACTATTGCAAAATTGATCAATGAAACTCATGCACAAATGCTACAATATGTATTCAATTCATGATTTAGTATGTTTATTTTAAATAAATATTGTTACTTGTATATAGTTTATTTTTCATCTTTATAGATTATCTTTCATTAAAAAAGTTATGGAAAACAAAAGTCGAAATCATCATCATTGATTGATAGATTTAATTCGAACGGAAGGTGTGACAAGCAACATTTTAGACTGCTATACATGTGATATGATTGTCTGGAGAGACTATGGAGTTTTCGACTCGAAAGCAACTGATTTTAGATTTAGCATTCAAAACCAAACAATTCTCTTTCAATTAGATTTCAAATTGAATTAAAGATCATTGATTAGATGGATGGATTGAAGCTGCAATATTCTCTTTATGAGTTATTTGTCCTCGTTGCTTATTCGGTGCTTGAGTTTCGTGCTAGATTTCTTGGACTTTAGTTTTTTTGATATGTTGCTGTGTTTTTCTACATCTGTAGAAAATTTTATTGACCTCTGTTGCACTTAAGTTTTCTAAATAAAATTTTGTTTTCTTTGAGAAAACAAAAATAAAGAAAAAGAAAAAACTGGATGAATTATCAATAATTTAAAAGATATACCCTTAAGGCCTTAACCAATGTTTTAAAACTGGGTTGACCCGGTCGGTCGAACCGGGAACCGGTGAAGAGACCGGTTCAAATGTGACCGGTTTTATGATGTTTTAAGGATCGGAGTGAACCGGCCGACTTACTATAAAACGGTGGATCGAACTAGTAAAAAATCGGTTGACCCGGTTTTTTTTAAAAACTTTCGTTTTTTGAGTTTTTAAAATATTTTTGGATTAGGGTAAAACTTATTATTAGTTTTTTAAATATTTTTGGATTGATTTACAGCTTGTTATAATGTGTATTTTTGATGTTTTAATTTGTGGACACCAAATTGTTGGTTTTACATATAAATGTATGTTGAAAAATACATAAAATGCTTGAAACTAGTTGAACTGGTTAAACCGGTCGAACTGAAAACCGGTCATCACATCACTTCAACTAAAAAATCGGTTTTTAAAAACATTGATCTTAACCCTTAAAAACGGGAATTGCTATTTGCACCAATTTACTAAGGGTGTGAATGCATTGGAAATTGGGGTGAATGCATTGGAAATTGGGATGAATGCACTGGAAATGTAAAAAGTGTTATTCGATGTTGACGTGTGTGTGTGTGTGAAACAATTTACTTTTTGGACATGAATAGCAAATCAAATAGTATATTTAGCCTCCCCTTAAAAATGTACAATTTGTAATAATGGTAGTAGGTGTAAATTGATAGGTACAATGAAAGTTAGTCAAATTTAAAAGGTCTATTTGAAAGTTTGAATCTCGTAACTTTTCATTTGAATATAACTTCATTTTTTAACCCTTACAAATGGAGGATTAAAATAAATAGACAAAAGGTTTGTTGAAAGTATAAGGCCTAACGTTGCCCTTGTTGAAAACTGCTGGCCATGCGGGCTTGGCTAGCGGTTTCACATTTGAACTTTCCTCTCTCTCTCTCTCTACTTCGCATTTTTTTAGCAATTCTCATTTGAACCTATTACTATATATATATATATATATATATATATAAAGGGTATTCGGGTTTGTGGGTAGTGGTACTCCTATTGAGGGCTTGGTGAAGGTTTGAGGGTAAAACTGATGTGGTGCTGATGTGGTAGTGAAAGCTTGTGGGTTGCGCTACCAAAGGACTAATAATATATCTCACTAATTCATAATTAGATTAACAGTAAAGTTCAGTATTATTGCCCTAAAGTTTTTCATTTCATAAAATTGTCTATAAACTTCATTCACTCGGATTAGGTCCATTTTTGAGCTAATCTTGTCCTTCAATGTAACGATCTGATTAACTTAACTCATTTCATTAAATTAAGCTACGATAAAGGTATTTTCATCATTTTACTTTCTCTCTTTCTTAAAATGAAAAAAAGCAAAAAATATATATATATTATGTTTATATAAAGATACAATGAAAAAAGAAAAAAAAAAAACTTAAAAGTATATCACCACTCACCACCACCACTATTGTCCACCATCAAAGATCCAAAACACAAATGAGGGGTATTCAAAATGCTAATCCAAACTTAAAAACTCATCAATATATTCTACAAACCATCTATATACAAAACCTGATATTAATCATTCAAACATCATGATGCAATACCCTAAAATCTATAGCATAAAACCCAAATCATCATCTAAACCTTAAATCAAACAAAAACCTTAAATTAATGAAGATGGTAGATATTTTTAAAATAAAATATTTAATTTAATTATCAATCATATTTAAAAAAATATTAATTAGTTAGGATATGTGAAGTTAACCAATTTTATTTATATTTATTTTATATGTAATAATCATTTAAAATCATAGATTAATATAGATTTTTTAAAACTTTTTTTATCAACAATTTTTAAATTATTGTATATATATAATAATCAATTTATATATTCTTTCTATAAATATATTATACTCTTTAATTTTTCTTACCATCTTGTTTGTATAATTAACATACTATATATTGGAAATTTATTTTAACTATTTCATCAAAATTTTATCTTAATTGTATTATAAAATATTTGTAGTTTATTATATATTCATGATGTCTTTTTTGATCATTTCGCATGCTTATAAGCCAGTTTTTACCAAACATAATTTTTTCATCAGCTAGTTTATTAGCTACATGCTAATTTATTAATCAACAACTAGCTTATAAATCTTCAGCTAGTTTATCAGTCATGAGCTAGCTTATCAGCTAGTTTGTCAAGCATAGCCTAAATCTTTGACCAACCAAACTCAAGCTTGATACATAAGGCACAAAATGAGCCAAGCTCGAGCTCAAGCTTTATTAACTTAAACAAGCATGGCTTGAGCTCGCTCGACTCATTTACACTCCTAAATTGGTGCTTTACAAGTATGCTTACTACTTAGGGTTGCAGCGGTGCAATAGTTGCATGTATGTGTTGTATATCTACAGGGGATTGTTGCTCTTTTCCTTTTTTAAAAATAAATATAATATATGATATGGTCTCTAGTTTAATAGAAAATTAAAAATATATACATAATTACTAAAATACATTCTATTTAATTGGATTTAAAAAGAACTAATAGTGATTAGATGAAGGACAAAATTCATTAAAATTAGACATAGCTGAAAAACCAAAGAGTAAATAAAGTTTAGTAATGGGATCCATTGAAATGAACAAAAGTTAAGAACCAAAACCAAATTTTACTCTTCCAATGATGGATAAGATTGAACGTGGCAAAAAGGTTACAAATCATTAATTGACGACTTCGTTTTCGTGTTTCTATATTCACCTCTTTTACATTGATCCAAATCGAATCTTGACGTTGATGTATGAAGAGGAAATTAACAGTTACAAGTATGGTATACCCCTTCCAATAATTGGTGACAAAAAGAACAGACAATAATGTGGTCAAATTTAAACCATTTTTCAAGAAAAGTTGTCATGAAGCTTTAGTATAAATCTAACCGATTCTTTTAAAATCAAAGTATAAACAAAAACTAAAATTAACCACAAGAGTGGTGGCTTACTGAGTTATTGACAAAAGGTCTAGAGGGATGTGATAAAATATCCCATCTATCTCGGTTTCGAGTTTCAACGTTAGCATCCCGTGGTCAGACTTAGTCTTAGATTGCCGTCACTTAATTTTCAAGTTGTCAATGATGTAGTCTAGGCAAAGCCTAGATGAATATTCTACAAAAACAAAAACTGAAACTATTCATTTAGTCCAGTATGACATCCATTGTTACACGTTTTGGTTATAACCATGTGTTGTCGGACTAGCTAACGCACATTCATTAAATTCCTTACATGACGAAGAATGGTCTTAAGTAATCACAGGTGAACCATTATTGTTAGAAGTGGTTTAGTAGCTCCTAAACTTAAACTTGAGATAATACCTGGGTCTTAACCAGTATGTCACAACTTTTCTTTTATATTGTTTGAGAATTCTTAAACTTATGAGGCTTTAATTTTAGTTATATTTAATACATTATAAAATATAGAATAAGAAATAATCTATTTCACCTTTAAAACTAAAGTTCACCAAATTATAACTTTGTATTCAAAGCGTAGAAAATAAGCACATCAAATTCATTTAATGATTTAAAAGTGTTGTCACTATCTTCCACCTTTATTTTCTTATTTAATCTTTTAATGATAAAATATTAGTATTTCTTTTGTTTTTTAGTGATTATTAATCTGGTCTTGAGAAATCACTAGATTTTGTATAAATTTGTATTTGTATGCACCACTCTTTGAAAGCAAACTACAGCCACATCATCTACCACTCTTTTTTTTTTTTTGGTTATAATTGTTTCACTCCAATCACATATGAGAATGCAACTTAAAGTTTACCACAATATCCACCTGCAGCCAATCTTTAATTTCATATAGTATAAAGAATTGAACACCACCTATTCTCAATATTATGTGAATACATAGGTTTACATTAGATTGCATTTTAAAGGAGCTCTTAAACAGGGTTATTTCAGATCATAAGTACCGTTATCCAATTTATCTTGCTTACCCTTATGTCATCTCTGCGTCACATTAGTTTTTCAGTGGAGTACCACTATCGTAACTAAACCCGATCTTTATCCCATTTTTTTTTATAACTAATGTCATTTACTTTTTAATTATGTATCTATTAAAGATTTGTTTTGATCTTATTTCATGTGTTGAGAATCTTAAAAGATGATCTTGTAACCTTTGCTTTATTCAAATACCATTTTCTTTTGCTTTCCTTCTTTTCAAAGATCCATATTAACAACTTCCCTTACATGGGTAGTTTTTTTCCCTTAATGAAAGTTGTTTTAGAGATGCATATGTATTGGTTGATGCTTCTATAAAGCTACTAAAACCATGATTACTTTCCAACAAAGTGTTAAAAGAGTAATCAATCAACAAAAATCCAACAATGTATAGATATTTGAGAATTTCTTACTTGATATTGTAGCTTCTTGCAAAAATCTTGAAATAGATCGAGGCTTGTATAGCAGCAGCGAGCCACCTTAGCACCAAAAGATGCAGAAGTGGCACCCTTTCATCCTTTTAATTTCGTTTTTGTATATATTAATCATAAGGTCTAGTTTTTAAATGTAATAATCCCATTTTTTCATGTATATGCTTCTCCTGTATTTTCGAGTATCAACACTTTCGCAAAACAAAACAAAACAAAGGTCTACTCTATTTGTTTATATAAATATAGACATAGTTATGTTGTCTAGTTGCTATTCAACTATTTATTAAAAACATATATACTCAAAAAAAAAAGCTTCAACCTTGAAATCATGAACTTTCTTACATTTTTTTCTGGACACCTAAACTTTTTTTGTGCATCCTTGGGCTTGCATGTGAACAATGTCCCAAGACAGAAATTTCGCCAAAAGAACATCTGTTTTAAAGATACAACAATTAATTTAGGTTTAAATTTGCATGTAGCAAATCAAACAAACTTACATTTGGTGGTGAAAAATGAATAAGTAAACCCAGAAACATATCGTGGGGAAACGAGACAAGTTTTCTTAGGAAAAGTCGGTCTTTAATACGTTTGCTACATCACCAAACTCAACTGTAAAAGGCCTAAAGTCCAATCTTTGACATTTAATATTTATACGTCGTCTACACACCTCATCAACACATTCAAGCCCAACTTCATGTCGCTCTCTAATTCATCGAAGGCCCAACCACTAGGTTTAACAACTGAGTTCCATTTTATCTCGACTCCTATACCGGAAAAAGTTCCCATAGTAAACCAAGTTCTAACACAAAGCATGAAAATATGGGATCTAAACTTGAGGGGATTTCAAGACTCAAACACAATGGTCAGCAGTTTGAAAAATAAGAACTCAAAGAACCATAGATGATGATGTTAAGCAACCAGCAATAGCAGCAGCATTAAGGGTATAAACTAAAAGATGCATTCTTGAAAGTAATAAAGATGGTACAAATAGCTCAAATCAACATGTAAATATAACCCTCTCTAAAAACAATTCTGAGCTCTGACCGCCGTGGATCACCTTATGATCCCTTCCAGCTATCTAAATTTCAAATTCTCTCTCTCTCTCACTCTCTCTCTCATGTGTTTTAGCTTTTGTACATCATCAATCTTCACCCGCCATTGCCGCCCGAAGAAGCTCTTCCGGGGTTGCAGCAGGGTCAAGATCCCAACACCCGTCTGGCAGATTAAGCGCTTGACCTCTCAGCACGCACGACGGAACTTGGTGCGAGAACCGTAGCATTTCTCTTCTCGGAATCCACCGGGTCGCGTTCTTCTTCGAGTCCCTTTGGTAGACCGTCTTGTATCCTTGTAGCTTCATCAGTGAAGTTACGCACACTCCACGCTCTTCAGAATAATCGTCGAGAACCTCCACCATCTCGTACTGGTGCCTGACTTCTTTTGGCGTCTTTCGGTTCCAGTTAACCGACCAGTTGCGGTACACAGCCCACACGTCGCCCCTTTTCGGGTATATTTTAACGCAACCTCCTCTGCCGGCCTTTTCTCGTCCCAAAAGATGAGAAAAGATGTTGACCGAATCAACGATGTCAGAGTGGAAGACCCTGAAACTTCCACAGGATTTTGTGAAACCGGATTCGATCCATTTTACAGCGCCAAATTCAGTGTCGGTTTTTGAGTTCAGGTAACTAATGTAGAGCTGAAACGGTTTCACAGAGATAACCTGGCGAATTAGACAGTAAAGGCGAGGCATCCCGTCTTCTTCGTCGTATATCGCCCATATTTGCTTCGGTTTGAATACTTCCTCCGATCTATCCATGTCAAAATCGTGGAAATCCGGGTCGGGAACGGTTATTGGCATCGAATTACTTTTCTTCAGCGTTTTCCCGTTCTTCGTAGCTAACTTCATTTCCTCTAACTTAAACCGAATCACTGATCTAGCTTTATCGATCAACAACTTTCTTGCATCGAAAGCAGGGGGGGCTGGATACCATCTGGTAGTCGTTTCGCTGACAACATTTCCGTTCGGTACCACCATTTCGGGGTCCGTTCTGAATAGCATCTCCCCGTTTGGATTTTGAGGTCCTTCCGCCCCTTCGAGCTTTCTCTTTTTAGGAGGCCTACCAAGTCGAACAGCAGGGATTTCACTAGTGCCCGTATTAGCCGAAGGATTTCTCATCTGGTGTTTCGCATAGGCTTTGGCTTTAGTGGTGTTTCCATTGGGTTTATGAACAAGATTAGGGTCGGAAACACCTGGAGCAGCGCCGGGTGAAGTATTCCACTGGAAGGATACATTACTCGCGTACTCGGACCCATGTGCAGAGTGAAAAGCAGAGGAACCGTTGCCCGTAAAACATACCGATGAATTCGGTATATAAGTAGCAGGAGCATACGAATGGTTAGCGTATCCATTCTCGGCCGTATACGACCACGGACAATAGGTCACAGGAGCTGCTCCTGTTTCAACCGCCACAAAAACCCCACGACAATTCTTACACGAAAGTCTCTTGTTCACATATTTCCGAAGATATTCATACTGAACACGGCAAGATGTGCACACGGTCCAGAAAGTGTCGAGTCTGCTGACAGATGCCGGATTCTTGGAAGAACCGTCGAAACCTGGAACACCGGTCGTTCCATAAACCGAAGACAAGTTCGATTGGGCGACAGTGGCAGACAAATGCTTATTCCTCCTGATATCATACGAGTTCCGTTTTGTGCTATCCGATAACACACTCCACGCTTCGGAAACGAGCTTAAAGGCCTCATCAGCGCCCTTCGTTTTATTCTTATCAGGGTGAAGAAGCACCGCCATCTTTTTGTACTGTTTCTTCAGCACGGATTTCTCTGCCGACGGGCCTAATCCAAGAACCGAATACAAATCAATCTCACCATTTATCTTTGTCTCGGTGGCGGCATAGATTTCAAACGTAGCCACCATCTGAGAGATGCCCTCTAGTTGCGGGCAAAACGCTTGAGCCTTCAAAGCATACTGCTTTGCACCTGTGAAGTCTTTTATCGCAAATAGCTTCTCCGCACTATCTTTCGCTCTAAGAGCTTCTTCTACGTTAGATTCCATCCCAAAAAAGTTCGAATCTTGAGGGCTTTCAAGAAACTTGTTGCCAGTAAACGATTCGAAACAGTGAAAGTCCGATTTCGTGCACCACCATGTTTACATATCTGTAAGAATTCCAAATGGAACCATGAAACATATGGTAAAAAAAAAAACCGAAAAATAACTCGAAAAAAATCAAGACTTGGTGAATAAAGATCACATTACACCTAAAATGGCCAATTCAGAGAACATATGGAAGGCATATAATACCAATCTAATGATTTAAAGAATCAATGCTTAAAAATTACACCTAAATTCACAGAATCAAGCTTAATTACCGAAATCCCAACTAATTTCCCCCAAATTAAATACAATTGCCATTTCAGGAAAGTTCATACTCAGTCAACAAGATTTCAACCTCGTTTGAATTCGATACTCCAAAACAAACGAAAAATCCACCAAAATGCAAACACAAATCTTCAAATCAACACCAAGATCGCATCTCAAAATCAAAAAGAAACATCAAATTACAAACACTTCCGAAACCCTAAAAAACGAAATTAAACTACTTCAAACAGTAGTGGTAGTTAGTATATGTAAGCCAGACAATTAAAACTGACCTAGATCCGCATCCAGCAGCAATTGAACAGTAGCAACCAAGATCTCAAAATCAGTCGGTGGATTCGTTGCCGTTTGCTTCAGATCTCGGATAAATGAAAAGAGGGCTAACTTAACTTTTTGTAAATCTTAGAAAGTGAAAAAAATAACAAATCAAAACTTGATGCTTAAATAAATAAATAAAAAAGGGGAATAATATGTATTTATAAATAGTGGAAATTTAAGATTAGGGTTTGGAGTAGAATTAAAAGGATGAAAATGAGAAGGAATTGGTGAATTACAATAACGGCGGAGGAAGAAATGAAGATTCCGTCAAATCGCCGACCACAAAAAAAAAATTATAGATATAGGTTTAATATATATATAAAAACACAAAAATGTATGTGATAATCGGGCAGTAGAAGTTTTAAGCAAGGGGTTTTATTTAATTTAATATTTAATTTAATTTAATTTAATTTAATAAAGATAGGAGTAAAAGTGCGCAGGTGTGTGTGATGCGCACCCCACCTTACCTCATTGGCTATGGCCACCCCTTGGAGTGATGAATCTATTTTTTACTAGCTTTAACATGGTATAATATTATTATTATTTTTTGTTTATGATATACCATTTAATTAGGGGGGAGGGAATACCCACCATTCGATCTTTCTATTTCGCTTGTCACATCAGCATTTTACTCTTTCTTTATAGCACCATTTCACCCCCTATGAAATCCCTGCAGTGGTCATCAACTCTACACCCCACTAACCATTTAAAAAAAGAAAAAAGAGAAGAGAGAGAGACACACAAAAATGTGGTTTCCCCGCAGTGATAGCCATCCCGCTGGGCTGCCTTTTCTTGACCCCGGCGGGGACGGGGGTGTGTTCACCCCACCACCCTGCTTGCCACATCACTTTCCCCGTTGGACGAGATCACCCATTCCGTTCCCCCTTAGGCCTTCAGTAGCGTATAGCTTCTGAACCCTTAACCTTTCATGTTATGTCAGCATTGCATCAGTATATCTTGTCCTACCTTCTGAACCCTTAAGTGAAGCAACACCAACATTTCATACCCTCATACCTTTTGATTCTTTTTATTAATTATTTTAAGAGAGATAAAGAGAGAAAGAAGGAAGAGGGAGAGGGAGAGGGAGAGTGCGCTATGGGTTGGACGGGTTTGGAAACCCACCACCGTACCTTCCTGATGGTACCCGTTAGGGGCGTACCACCAAGCCCTCATACCCGCTGAAATTTTGGTATGCCCGCCTGCATACACGAGCCATGGTATGGAAGGCTTTATAAGGCATGAGATCATGTAAAATGTGTTATTTTTGGTGAAAAGTGTTTTTAAATCGTTGATCACTTTTAACCAAATACTCTTTTATGACTTGATGCTTGAAAGAGAATTGATCTGTTGCATCTCAATGCATCTTATTTGGATGCATCTGATTCTAATGTTCATTTGTTCTCAATTTCTCATCCAATGATTGATAATTACTTATTACGCTTCTTATCAAATTTGATATTTCTCATCTGAACCCAACCCTCGATTAAAATTGGTATAATTAGTACCATTTTTTTAGGCTGGTATATAATGGTATAATTTTGTATCGATATCACAATAATTAAAGTTATAAATTCTTATATATGGACATTTTCAACTAGATCTAAATGCACTCAAACCATTGGTTACTCAAATAACCATCGTACAATACAATCATACAAATATTCACTATGGTCTAGTACAAGCAGCTATTGAGGAGCAACAATGGATCGTGGAGGTGCAAAACGAGTCCTAAGGTTGTTAGGGTTAGAACAATGAATTCATTAAGGATGTGTATATCTATCCATATTATAATTTAGCAAAATTAAAAATTAGATAATCAATTATATAAGAAGCAAAATATGTTGTATTATTGATTAAATTTTAATTAAATAATAAGTTGGTATGGTCTGATATTAATGTGGTACTCGATCTCTAATACCATGTAGAAACCAAATTTAGATAACCGATACGACACTACCAACCAATTATATTGGTATTGACTAAATTAGTACCAATTAGATTGGTACAACTGGCACGAGATTGGTTTGTTTATCTTGGTATGAAATTGACACCCTCAATTTACACCCGTAAGTTCACTAGGTTTTTTTAACCTTGGATGTTCATATCAATTTTTTCTTACTTTGACTAATCTTAAGGGTCCTAAAGAATATTAGGATAGGTAATTCTTTTGGTTAGTGTAACATCCGCGATTTTTGATAATTTCAATTGGAATTAAATCTTGAATTTTATGCTTTAGA
>LUCG01292876.1:0-13102 GCA_001633085.1 Carthamus tinctorius
TTTAGTTTGTCACAAAATAACTTCATTTTCTAGTATATATTTTGTGTACATCAAAACATTTGACAAAATGCGGGTACCTGCGTGAACCGAACCGTGGGTACCCGCTTCTTTTCAGTTTAGTTCGGTGCAGGTACCCGCCCCGCACGGTTCGGTTTCGGATGGTAAAAATAGGTACCCGCCCCGTACATACGGTTCTAAAAAAAACCACTACCCGCCCCGCCTCGCCCCGTGAACACCCCTAAGGCAAACCATATGAAACTCTAGTTTCAACCATTCATTGTCACATCAATTTTCCACTATTCCACTTTTGAACTATCACCAACCCTTCAAATCTCGTAACACAATCTTTGATACTCTTTACCATTTTTTATTAATTATATATATAAGAGAGAGAGAGAGAGNGGCTCATGAAACCGCCTCCGAAACCATGAGCCGAACCCGCCGAGCCCGCTGCTGAGCCCAGGCATTGAGCCCGTCGTGGTACGCACGGCCAAAGAAAATCAAACTTAGTTCGGATGATTTAATATATATAAATTATTAATTGCAAAAGTTTGATACTCAAATTTCGATTTAAATTTGTGGTGCATGAGATGGCCATTTTAATTTACCAGTATTCTTAAGAATTCATAATAAAAATAAAATGTTTGGTTAATGTCAATCTCTTTAAACAAATGAGAGTGTTTTATCATAATGGCACTACATGAAATCACTCTACAAATAAAAATTGTGAAAATCAAATCCACTATTATAGACGGTATAAAATAATTTGTCAAACATTTTTTTAACAATAAACACACTCATCTATTAAACCTATTCCTAAATCTACATTAATGTCTGCAATACGGGATTCGAACCCACAACCATAAGAGCAGGGAGCACCACCTAAATCTACACTAAAGGGGTGCTTGGTTGGCGTATTGAGGGGTAAGAAATGAGAATGATAATAAAAATTGTTGTTTGGTTTGATATTATTGATTGAATCATTAATTTCCATTACTGACCAAACTGGGGGGAATGTTTAGCTTTTTTTTTCTCCATATGTCGTTCTATCTCTTGATGTTAAATGAAACATCTTTTGTATTTTCAAGTTGAAGAAAAATATTATCATTAATATGAAACAGTTTTTGGTTCATTATATTGGGTTAACCAATCATTATCAATATAATACTCATTTATATTCATATTATTCTGTATTTGCATTTAACTGCCGTATAAACTATTTTGTGTTTATCAAACAATAATTAAATATCACACAAGTTTTTTTTATCAAGATTTGAGTTACCAATTTTTTCCAAGAAGGATTTAAAAGAAAATAAGTTGAACACGTGTTTCGTGTGGGCACAAGTTTTCACCATGCTCTGTTTTTAAGCCACACACAACACAACCATTCACATATTTCCCACATTCCAGATTGATTTTTTTCAATCCTTCCTTGATCAGTTTTGATTTTGAGGCAAGCCCCATTTATATAAACTTCCTTTTTGACCTAAAAAGTTGCTATTTTTATACGAGTTTCTTGTTGGGTTCATTCCAAAATCAGCAGTAATCCATGATGCTTCTTCATCAGAGAGAGGAGGATTAGCACCAACTTTAGTTTCCTCCGCTATTGATAAGTCCCAAGAAGTTACCTTGTTTTAATCAAAGATTCTTCAAGTTTAGGTTTTATTCATATTTTAGTTCTGGGGGGATATTATATTATCATTTGGGTATAAGTAGTCAGTCTTTGAGATTTGTGGTGTAAAATAGTAATGGATTTGAAATCAGTACTTGTGTCAAATTTGATTAGTCCAAAGGGGATGATGATGTCGTCCACCTCCACCTCCACCTCCAACTTGATGGCCATGGCGGCTTCTCTTAAAGTCTCTTCTTACAAAGGTATTATTTTGCTTTCAAACACACATGTATTTATTTATTATATATTGGATGGTTTGCATTTTCTCACTTTACTTGGCATTTCCATACCAGGTATTTAGGTCAAAATATGATATTGGAATATTTGAGTTTGTAGGAATGAATTTGATTGTGGAATTATGCCCTCAGGTACTGCTTGTTTAAGTACTTCTTCACAAGGAGAAGGTACTTTGGTTGGCCAAGAAAAAGAAACTTATTCATATAGATATGATTCTTCCAATAGGAATATTCTGTTTACAGAAGAAAAACAACCACTTCTTGATGCATTTGATGATGAGTATGGTGGAGTTATTGTGAATCCAGAGAAACTACCATTTGACACTAATGTCTTTGCATCTATTCTTAGATCATCTCTTTCAGTTTGGAGGACTCAGGTACATGTATTTCAATATTACTATCAAACTTAAGTGAAAAAAAAAAAAATATATTACTATCAAACTATATTTATTTATTTTTTTCCCAAGATTTTATATACACATGTTTTTGTAATCAAAGTCAAATTGCAGGGCAAGAAGGGAATTTGGCTAAAGTTGCCACTAGACAAATGTGATCTTGTTCCTATAGCAGTAAGGGTAAGCCTGGCCTCTCTAATAACATGTGTTCCTTTTAATTTGTTAGTAGATTGGAAAGTAAGTTTTTGATATCAATTAATTAATGATGAAATATATATATATAGGAAGGGTTTGAGTACCATCATGCCGAAACAGGATACATTATGATGACATATTGGATCCCAAATGGACCATGTATGCTACCAGCCAATGCTTCCCATCAAGTAGGAGTTGGGGGTTTCGTCATCAATGATAAAAATGAGGTTCTTGTGGTTCAAGAGAAACATTGTGCACCTGAGCTCCTTGGCCTTTGGAAGTTACCAACCGGCTTCATTCTTGAGGTATGCCTTTTCAGATATTACAAAATAAAATCAACTAACTATTCGTTCATGCTAACTTTCTATCCTTTAATTATTAACCAGTCCGAGGAGATCTTCACAGGAGCTGTAAGAGAAGTGAAAGAGGAAACTGGGGTAAGAATTCATTAATTAACAAACAAAAATGTATGTATAACACTTGTTTAATCAAAATAACCTCTCTTTTTTGCAACTTATTCTTTTTTCAGATTGATACCGAGTTTTTGGAAGTTATAGCTTTCAGGTAGGTATATGTATATGTATATACCTTTGAAAAAACACAAAGACTAAAATTTGCATTTATGTATGCAACAACAGGCATGCACACAATGTGGCTTTTGAGAAATCAGATTTGTTCTTCATCTGTATGCTCAGACCAGTTTCAAGTGAGATCAACATAGATGATCTTGAAGTTCAAGCATCCAAGGTAAAATACTATCTGTTTATGTTTGAAAGTATCAGATTTTGAGGTGCGTTTTTATGGATGTAGTGGATGCCATTGATGGAGTTTGTAGAACAACCATTAATCAAGGGAGACAAGATGTTCAAGAAAATTATAGACATATGCATCGCAAGGATCGGAAAGCGTTACTGTGGATTATCTGTTCATAAAGTAGTCTCAAAATTTGACAACAGACTATCTTCCTTGTACTATAACGTTGTTGATGATCCAACAAGTTTTGATTGTTTGGATGATTCTTGCTCCACTTCCTGTTCCTAATCCTAATCCTAGTGGATCATCATCAACTTCATTAAATATAGATATGTATCTATCTATCTATCCATATGTGTATTTAATCATTCTACTTACAAGAATACAAAATGTACCATAAATGTATATAGATAATTATGTTCAATCATTGTGAAAGGAAACAAGTTTAGATGTTTTATGAATCTTATTATTATATAACCATTATTGATTTCAGAGGACGGACAAACATGTAATTTCCATGCCTTTAAGACAGGCATCTTTCATAAAGAAACCACAAAAATGTAATTATTTTATTTTCTAGTTTTGTCAAATTCTTATTTTGATCCTTACTTGTGTTGGAGCGAGTGGGAGGAGAAATCTGATTCTGAGACGTTCGAGTACTTGGATCTTCTTGATAGATCATATAAAGTTCACCTTCCGAATCTGATATTTCGACCCTATGCCCGGGCTACACGAAATCCAGATTATGGGGATAATCCGACATGGGAACAATCTCTAATCGGGGCACCAAAAAGAGATATGCAATTAGGGTTTTTCAGAGTTGTTTTTGGTTTCTTCTGATTATCAATAAAGGAGAGATATCAGCTATTTATACTGATATTTCATCCTAAATTTCGTAGCTTAAGGTCCAAGCAAAATATCCAGAGAATAAATAGCAAAAATAGAAGATATCCCAAAATTGGGCTCGTCTGGCATCACGAGGCATAAATCTCGCATCGCGAAGCACCTTTTCTTTGGAAGTACACTCGTCATCAGCTCGCGACTGCGAAACAGCAACCTTGCGTCGCGAGAGCATCCTCGCGATGGCGCTCGCGTTCACGAAAAGCTTTCTGACCACTTGAACCAAACTGAGACAAATTTCATTTTGAATACAAGTGTGCACTCCGCACCATTTAACTTAATCAAAACTACATTTGACTCCATTGATAATCCATACGTCCCATTACACTAAAACGAACCTGGTGACACTAAAATAACAAATTGTTACAAAAATAGAATTAGTCCATTCAAATATAATTAACATGAAAAGTGGAGAGTAATGAAATAGGTTGCTTGAATAGTAATTGATCTAACAGAAGCATATACTATTTCATTTTGTTTTAATTAATTAACATAAAAATTAATAAAATGATTTCTTTTACCAAATCAATACTAAAATCCATCTTCTTCTCGACCCATTTTCATCATCCTACCAATGTTTATTCTCTTGTAAGACCATCAACTCCCTTCCCATTATTATATCACTGCGACATCCATCCTCCTCAACTATCTTATTCAAAAAACTAAAAGAAAAAAAATAAAGAAAATCAACGATCAAAAAGAAGAATGAGAACAAAATCAGCGTGAGTTGGAATCCACTGAAGCAGAACCAACTGCGTGAGGGAGAGGGGCGTGGTGGTGTTCACGCCAACCAGCTCTAACCAACAGCTGACCAGCTGGTTGGACGCGCATGGTCTAAGATTCAAATGCGCCAACTAGCTTGTTCGGTTGTCCGTCTATGAGGAGAAGAGATCATTAATTATTTTTTTGGTAAATTGCATATTTCACACATATGTTTATAAGAAAATTATGGACCGACTCCTTTAAACGAAGTAATTAAAAATATCATCAATGTGGTTTCACTTTTATTATGGATTGGGTTTGTGCCTCTAACTCCCTTAACCTAAGGCTGGCAAATCCGAACCCGACTCTAACCCGAAGCGGGTCAAAAGCAGGTCGACACGAAGTCGACTTGAAAAAATTGGGTTGGGTTAGGGTTGACTCGCCAACCCGATCTTGACCCAATTTTTTTGAAAACTGAAACAAAAATATGAAATAACAGGCTAGCAGCTCATCTCACATGGTTTGACATTTAATCTTAAATTAAATGACTTAAAGATTAAGTCCCAAGCCACAAACAAAAAAACCCCCGACACTCTTTTAGTTCTTTTCAAGACTTTAGAGTCCATAGTTGATACTTTTGTAATAAATTTACCAGTACACTATTACATTATGGTTGTATTCGATATTTTGAGCTTTTTACTATAACCGTATTTAATGATTTTGACATTTTGGTTGATATTTTTTGATAATCGTTATAATTTTATTTCATTTGTTTAATAGAACTATTTATTATTTTATTAGTACTTTAGTAGTTTAGTATCCAAATTAAAATTAAACAGAAATATTCATAAAATCGTACCGAAAGTTAGAAACAAACAAGAAATTTGAAAATTTTATAACGAAAATCGTGCTTGAAAACCATATTCGAAAACTGTACCCGAAAACTGAAAAAAATACTCGTCGAACACACTTGGCCGAAACTCCAATGCGGTAGCCTACCGGTTAAGTCTTGTGGAAGGTGTAACAACCAACCCAAGTTCGAATTCGGAGGTGGGCAACCAGGGGCCATTGAGTATTAATTCCAGGAGAGCATGCTTTAGTTGTCGGTAAAAATTACCAAGGATATAGTGTGTGAGAGAGACCAGAGAGAGGGGAAGAGAGAGAGTTAAGTTAATTGGTTAATTGGGGGGTTTTGGATGGATTCAAGAAGAAGAAGAAAAGGCCCTAATTTCTTTCTGCACACCAAAATGCCTAATTTCTTGTGTTCATCAATCATCTCCATCTTGTTCCTCCTCACATGCTTCCTAGTTTCATCTTTCTCTCTTCCTTTTATCGTACTTCACGGTCAGGATTTCGATTCAACCATTTTCTTTACTCTCAATTATATAACCTATGTTCTTGTTTGTCTTTCTTATGATGTAAATCTACTTTTGTTTCAATTTATTACTTCCTCTTTGCCCATCATAATTCATATCGTAATAAAACAAACAAGCAATTTTCTACATCTTCTTTTCTCCTCCTCTAAAGTCACTGGCAAATCTTTATCCTGGAAAAACAAGCATACATCTGTTAGCAAGGTTGCTTCTAGATAATGTCTTCCATGTACAAGTTATTTGCTTGCCTTGTAATTATACATTGACATTATATTCTTCATACTTGTTCTTATGATCAAATTCACACAACCAACACATGTGTTTTACCTTTATCACAAGTGTGATTACTTTCCACGTTGAGGGTACCTCTCACTTTGTGACTAACATCTGAATTTCTATGACAGGAATTGGAGATCAATGTTCAAATAGAGGAATGACAAAGTTCACCCAGGAACTCAGTGACATGTCCAAATCTCAAGGCTTTTGCATGTAAGCTCTATCTATTTTTCATTTTTCTGTTTATGGACAAGTTATGTGATAATCCATTCTTGAAATGTGATTATGTGAATACAGAGTCTCAGACATGACCTTTATATCTTTCAAATAAAATATTTTAGTTGTTTATCACAAAGAGTCGATGCCAAGATAAATGTATGGGAAACAAAGCCAAAACCACTGTTGGTATATGTTATACCCTGAGGGTTAGCAAGTCTTTTTAGCAAGCTCAACAGGGTACAAGTAGGTAATGCTAGGATTTAGTTTAAATAGGAGGGTTGAGGAACGTGTAGGGCATTCAGTTTTCTAACCCTTTGTCTGTGGAGATATTCTGGCCTCTCGAATGTCAGAAAACCGCTTGCAAGCATTCGGTTAGTGAGAATCTTTTGGTTTCCTTTGGATTCAATCAATTGATTTTCCTGGTGTACATCAGTATACAACTTGTACAACACAGGCTGACCACAAGAAGTTATTAGCCATTTTCTGTTTGGAAAGTTGTAGTTGTGAATGATCTCATATGAAGCTGCATTTCATGTAGTCAATTTTATATAGCTTGATTCTGGTACTGTCTCCACATATACTGATTTAAAGAAATTACTGTTTTGCATCTACGACGAATGAGATTGATTCTGGGAATTTGTGCACGTAGTTTAGTTTTTGTCATCTCTTTTCTATTTGCAACTTGCCAATCATCGATGTATATTTGATCCCTTGGTGCCATAACTTGCGATCTGTAGTGAGATTGGAGATGGAGCATGGGATTCCTGGTTTATGCCCCTGCTAGAACAGGTAAAACTGGCCATGATAGTCCTGCAGGGGATGTTAATTAGCAAGTAATTATGTTTTTTTATAATCTACTTATCAAAACTATCTTATGTTTTCAGACTCAAGTTGTATGCGATAAGGTGGAGAGATCTATGCAGAATGATCGTGTTCTTCTTTCTTTCTTCTCTTGTCAGTTTGTTTGCCTCATTTTTAGGGCTGCTTCACCTTACTAATTAACGATCACCGCTTCAGGTGAAGAAAATGAAAGAACTCAGTGATGGTTACAACATAGTTGGGCTCTCCCAGGTTACTATCTATGTGATGTACATGATATGCAACATCCATCTTCTTTTTGCAAAGTGCTCTCTTCTGTTAACTAATTTCCCCTCCGCATACAGGGTAATTTAATAGGCCGAGGTGTTGTAGAATTTTGTGATGGCGGACCTCAGGCAAGTAAAGCTTTTTCCCTACTTTACTGCTTTCTCTGGTAAGTCAAACACACTTTTCCCTAGTAAAGCTTTTTCCTTAATATTGTGATGGCTGACCTCAGGCATGCACACACAATTGCTAAGTTTGAGTCGTAAGCACCATGCCATAAATTTCTTCTCTTAACAGTCCCACCTTCCTGGCCCTTCTTCTTGTTCTCTCCTTGCTGCTGCAAGCGGTTAAGATAATTATTTTTGTTGTCATCATGTGTATTTATCCATCCAGGATGAAGATGGAAAGAAACTGAACCAGAAATGAGAATAACTTTATGATTTCAATTTGATGCATTAGTCATTTTTTTGTAGACTAAGTAGAAGCCTAGAGAAGCCAATCAACTTAGATAAATCAATATCCTACACTTTTTCTAGCGAACTTCCCAAAATTTTGTTGACACTCAGCTCTTTCATCTAGTTTCACCTTGAAATTTGAATTCCCTTGTTCATGCTAAAGCAAATTTTTTGCTTTCTTCTAAAAGTATTCTTCATGGTTTGATGCTTTTCAGTTTTCACAATTCTATTTTTAGCAAGTTCCGCATGTTCCGTTTTTCCTTTCATAGTCTAGCAACTTATGTTGCATGTCCATGTCCAACACCATGGTAGAGGAGGGAATCTACCAGTTGGCGTTAAACTAGTTAAGCCCAATAAAAATGATGCTAAAAGAAATTTGATTATATGAAACTTGCAAAGTCTAGTGGTGTTAGACTTGGGCCTTGTTTGTTTTTTGGTTTTCAGCTCTTAATTGTCATTTATGTCTGATTCGTTCAGACATAAGACAATTCAAACCGTTTTTTTTCCCTCTTTTTCAGAGCCTCTTGGCTTTCTAGAACATTTTGAATCCCTTAAGTGAGGGCTTTGATGTGTGAGATATATTAGAACTCCACAGCCTCGCAAAACTGTCTACATAAGAGTATATATACAAGAAAGTGGCTCTTGATATAGAGCTTTCAACCCTTTTTTTTCAGTTTGTATTGGGTTTCATTCTTATCCTACTTAAACTGGTTTGGAGCAGCAGGCTGTGTTGTGTTTCTGATAATAGTTTTACAAGAACAGATTGGAGATCATTTAGTTGGTTCATACCAATTAACTATCGTTTCATTACACATTATGGCCATGTTCTTCCCATTTAATACATTATTTTTCATTACTATGTTTTTGTTTGATTGTACTTTTCTCCGAGACAGGTTAAGAATTTAATCTCCTTAGGAGGACCTCATGCTGGTACAGCCTCTGTGCCGCTTTGTGGCGTAAGTGCTCCCTTTTGCTGAAGTTATGAATCACTCAATCAAGTAAAAATGGTGTGTAATATATTTATGGATAGACAAAGCTATAAACCGAATGCATTTGTAGCCATCATGCTTGATAATAACTGAAGGTGCCTTTTGTCATTCTTTATTTGGATTTTATTATTTTAATTTCCTTGGAGTATATGGGTGTCTATCAATCATCAATGGCCTCATTACCACGAAAGTTTAAATAGTCTACTTTCATTTAATATATGAGAAGCTTCTCCTTTATACAGCCACACTCATGCCTTCACTCACACGCACCTCGTAGATTTATATATGCTCAATGGCCTTTGCTGTAGCTTAAATATGTTAAATTCCTTTCCATATTATGTCTCCTTGTAGATCAACAGTAGGCTTTTTTTAGTAGGCTGTCGTTCTCTTGGTGTCACCATGCATGTGGAACATCTCATCAAGTTGGATTTCCTTCGAATTTTTCTTAAATTGTCACTCATTTTGAATGTTATTCATGTTTTACAGTCTGGCATTTTCTGCATGATAGCAGATGCACTTATCAAGTCAGAAGTTTATAGTGATTATATCCAGGTAGTATGGAGTTTGAATTACACATATGATCTCTTCACAAATATGGTTTACTGCAGTAATTTATGCTAATAATGTTGACCGATATGTGCAGGAACACTTGGCCCCCAGTGGTTATCTCAAATTGCCAAATGTGAGCCCTGTCTGGCATATTACACCTTACAGGACACTCATTATTTGGAACTGTCAAATTGACTATGGTTTTTTATATAATTTTGGTTGAGATCTCATGACGGGGTTTGTTCTTTGTTTTTAGAACATGGATGCCTACTTACAACACTGCAGATTTCTTCCAAAGCTTAACAACGAAATTCCTGAGGAGAGAAACTCCACATACAAGGAGCGATTTAGCAGCTTAGAAAATCTGGTGCTTATCATGGTACACTTTCACTCTTTTCCATGTTCCTTCTTTTTCCCAAATCTTCTACTGCATGCTTACGTTTAGTTGTCCTCACAGTTTGAGCAAGACACAGTGGTGATACCTAAAGAAACTGCTTGGTTTGGATATTTTCCAGATGGAAAGTTCAGTCCAGTTTTGACTCCACAACAGGTACTATATTAATTTTTATACAAAACATGAATTGATTTTTACTGGTCCATCGTAATTATAATTGTCAAAGTTCTGATTCTAATGAACCTAACGAAGTTAGTAGATTCATCATATTAACGAAGTCTTTCAAGTAGTCTCATATCCATTTTCTCAACTTGAAAAAGTTTTTTCTTTTAAATCGCAGACCACGCTTTACATTGAAGACTGGATCGGTTTGAAAACACTGGATGATGCCGGAAGAGTGAAGTTCATTAATGTGTCGGGAAATCATCTTGGGATTTCGGAAAATGACATAAAAAAGCATGTTATCCCTTACTTGAAGGAAAGTGAAGACATACGGTTGCAGAAGGGCAGAAAGGAAGCAGGATTTGAAGGCTACTCATCTTCTTATACATGGGCAGCATCAGTTAAAAGCCTTTTTGGCGATTTACTTTGATGTTGAAATGAGGATTGGTCGAGATATAGTAACTGTGTTATGGGGTGCCACTCATAATCATAAATATTTCATATGTAAGTTGAGATGTAGTAACTGTAATTGTGAGAATGCAAATGCTGCAACCTTGTTCCAAAGATGCATGTTTCTTTTTGTTGTTAAAGTTTTAATAATTATATCCACTTAACTTCAAATAATAATAAACTATTGTAACTAAGAGTCCTATTTGTCATTCAACACCTATCATAGAGCATTTAAATTTTGTAACATAAATTTTGCTATTAACAATTTGATTAAACAGGGTAGCAGCAGAACCATTGAGATGACACAAATCATGCAAAATTTCAAGTGGAAAAAGCAAGACATACACAGCATCAGAATTAACATATAAACTTCAAACTTATATACATGAAATGCTACAGTAGTCAAGTCAGTCATTACAAGTTTTCTCCTAAAAAACAAATCATTTTCTGTTGAAAGATCAAAGCCAGGATATGTACACAGACCGATGGATCTTGTATGCATTTACAGTCTTTAGTATAAATGGATGTTAATGCTGACTTCATCACTGGCTTTTGAGCATTTGTTCCAGTTTACCAGCCTAACACCTGACATCTTGCTGCTGGCCCACAGCCTCGAAAACTTAGCCAAAGCAACCTCACCAGCAACTCGAACCCGGCAAACCAAACTCATATTACCATCCACTGAACCATCCCCTTCATCCTCGTATCCATCAACATCAGCTTTAGTTATCACAACTACAGAACCGTCGTCAAATGCGAACACGTCCGCATACCTCACAGGTCCCAAAATCATGGTATTAGAGCTGCTACCTGACCAACTATTGCTTGAAACTGGCGATTTCTTTCCTTTCAGATGATAATATTCCTGGACTGCCTGCATTACGTAACAAACTGCCTTTACACAAATACTCCTTACAATGATATGAACTGGGTCAAGCTTATCTACTCTCCTTATTTTCATTACAACTAAATGGAATTGGGTCCATAAGATTCTTTCTCTTTGTCTTCTATTGAGAATCTTTATCTTCAACTATCACCAAATCAAACAAGTTTCAAGGGACCAAGGAGAAATAGTGATGGCATCTCACCATTTCAGCATCATGTCTTTTGAATAATGACAAATTACAGTTTGATCACTAAATTATTAAGTTAAAGTACTACTATTGGAGATCTACCACCCTAAGATAATCTTTAAGATAAATAAATTCCGAATAAACCGAGAAAGTTGCAAATTTTAAAATGGCAAGCATAGAAACATTAATCACAAAATGTTCAAGTTTAAGCTTGACATACCTGCCGCTGAGCAGATGCCAATAGAACCCTCGGACGGATTGACCTTACGAATGCATAGGCAACATCCGGGGACATATGCCTATGCTGAACCTGTAAGATGGATAAAGCATAACTGACGAAGAAAGAAAATGAAATTTTCTACAGATACACATGCAGATTAATGAAAACTCACCAAATAACATATCACAATGGTTGTGCTACGTCCACGACCAGCTTTACAATGGACATACGTAGCCTGCTTGAGAAGTGATTTCCCTTTACAAGAGAACAAGATTTAGAAGGCTACAAGCTATACAATAGTCATCAGTCATCATTTTTATCAACAAAAAAGGGTCACAAAAATTCAACCGTATCAGTCTGTGTGCTATTTTAGCCTCAACAAGAGGAGAGAAAGATCAAGAGGGATACAATCATCCTGTTAGCTCATGCAGGAAAATCCAAGAAGAATCAAATAGAAAAAAGTTTGGTGAAGAGGAAATGTCAAAGTTTATTCCCTTTGCCATCAAACAGACGATAAACAAGAAAACAAACAGAGAGCAGTTTTGAGATGATATTTACCATGGATGAAGTTTACAGCTTGGCAAATGTCATCAATTGATGGAGCAAATAGGTAGTCCCTTGTTGGAAGCACTAAATGATCAATACCATGAGCCTATACAAATCAATAGATAATTAAAAAAATAGAATAAAACAATTTATAAAACAAAGAAGATTGAGGGCAAACGGAAAAGGCTTAAAAAGCCAAAAAAAGGTCTCACAAGTATGGAGGTAAGCCACACATGATTAAAATAAAATAACTTTAAGAGATGTATGTACATGAGACATTCCTTACAACAACAGACATTTCACTTACTGGAAGTAGAGTGGGGGTGTATACACACACATATTATTAGAAAATGTAAAACCTTTGATTCTCTCTCTAAAAGATCCCTTGTGTAGAGAAGGGGAACCCTACATACATACATACATACATACATACATACATACATACATACATACATACATA
>LUCG01292902.1:0-25705 GCA_001633085.1 Carthamus tinctorius
TATATATATCACACAAACGAGGAAAAGAAATCCATTTCCATGCCTACATGTTGTTCACATTATATGTTGTGCTTTTTTCATAAAAGTTGTGGTGGTGTTTTTAGAAACTATTATTATTATCCATCCTACGATCTGATCTAAAAGAAGCCCAATCTCAAATATTGATGAGTCGCCAGCCCAACTAAATGCGTTGCTCCTTATCCTTTTTCTTACAAGCTAGGAAAAATATTATGGTTTTAATTTGATATTTTAGGATCAATTTTGGGATTTTATTATTTTTCCTCCTAATTTCACTCATTTTGCTTTGTAATTAATTAAACAGTGTACATCTTAGCTTTACTTTAACATGGAATTTAGTTTGTTGGTATGGTTAGGTTTCTTTTCATTTTTAACACCTACTTGCTCTTCATGTTTTTTTCTTTCATAATTACAATTAAGGCCTATCTTCCTTTTTTTAATCTTGTCATTTGCTCTCTAAACAGTATGAGAATGAACATTTGCACTAATTCTTTTTGAAATAAACCTATCTACTTACATGTATTGTATGAACAAAGAAACACAAATTAATCCTACCTTCCACAAATTAACTTCATCATGCATGATAATAAATAAATAAATAAAAGGAATAGAGGAAGAAGGAAAGCATACTTGACCTTCAAATTAAGCCAACACCATTCAACTACCATACCAATAATTAAAAGGGATTTCTTTTCTCTCTTTATATAAATATAAATTTTATACATTAATTGTAACACAAGCACCATGGCATTGCTGCTGCTGCTGCTGCTGTTGGTGTCAATAGCTCTCATAAATTTTTCCATGGAGATGGGGAGTCTGAATTTGACAAATTGACCAAAATTACTCTGGTCATGTGAGCCTCTATGTTATGTTGTACTAGTTAATTGATGTGGGTGGGGGCAGGGGCAGGTTGTTCTTGTTTGGGGCATGCATGCATTTTCAGAAAATAGGCCAAGTACTAACCAGGGATCTCATTATTACCATCCCCAACTTTTCATTTCATTCAATTTCATTTATGCATATATATATAGTTTATTAATAATGCATCATCTGAAACAAAAACCAAATTAACCCATGGAATGGAATTGCTTACTCATCACTAGATCTTTTCTTAACTATGGTAGCTCCAATTCAACAAGAAACACAATTTAAGAGGAATAGCTGCAACACTAGCTTTAATCAAGAAAAACAAAATAGATATCTGAATTTTATATATTAGAATTAATTGGCTGCAGATTTCAACTCAAGAGCTGACTTCTTCTTGTGATTCAACCTACAAGTTAAATTACCTATTCAGTGTAATTATTCAGAATCACCATCCATTCCATGCCCCCACTGCGTTTAAACAAAGAAACCACTAAATTTAAAGTCCTTGTGAATCACTTCCTTTTAAAATATATAAATAATTATTGGCAGGTTGTAGGTGCTTGTTGTTGAAGAGATGTTTTCATTCATCAAATTAATACTTGAAGAGAGATGATTTATGGATATATCTTCAAAGGCAGAGCAGAAGAGGCATTGTCATAAGAAATTAACAAGATACATTAATATGATGATCACAAACACTAGACTTGATATATAATTTACAAGAGAGTAGGAGTAATTAGGTTGAGTCTGCATCACAGAATTCCCCTCCAAGATCATCGCAAGCCTCTGCAATAAACACCCTGAAGCAGTAGCAGTAGTAATTAGCAATCAATGAATCCACCAGAGAAATAAATGCAAATTAATTACTCCTACTTACGTCTTGGGACTGTTGTACTCCAGATACTCTCTATCAACAACAACTGCTTGTGCTTCTGCTTGTTTAGTAGCCTCCTTGGGTTGTTGTTTGAGCTTGGTCTCAGGGAACATTTCAACATCACAAGCAACACCCCCCACTGTCTCACATGCTTCTGCTGGGAATACGCTGAATCAATCAATCACTTTATCATCATCATCATCATCATCTAATCTAAAAGAATGAATGAATAACTTACGAGGAAGCCATGGAGTTGTAATCCACTTGAGTAGTGTCAGAGCCTCCTGATGCTTTCACTTTCACTTTCATTGAGATAATGGATGATGTTTGTCCAATTACTTGAAGAGGAAGAGGAGGAAGAGGAGGAAGAGATCTTAATGTTGTGTTTGAGAAAGATTGCAAACACAATGAAGTAGGCAAGCACATCATTTTATTATTATTTTTTGGGATAAAAACAAGACCTACTTGTGATGGCAAGAAAAGAAAGATCAAATACAAATTTATAGACAAAATTTTATAGGATAAGGTGATAACATCTCATCCTGTGGAAGATATTTATCTCTTGCTGGTCCCAAACTCACTATTCATCTTTGCTAATTGCTATTGGCTTTTCACTCACAAAACATTAATCTTCACCCTTGTTGCCCTTGCACCTTACTATTATATACCAACCAACCAACCAACCTACCTACCTACCTATATTTAATAATAACATTCAACTTATATTTATTTACAAGGAGGAGCTAATAATCAAATCATTATCATTATAGTAACAACAAGCAAGGAATGGTCCCAATGCTCAACAAACTAACTAGTAGCAGTAGTAGTAAAGTAAGCAAGACATACACACACACACACAAACACCTTTGATTGTAAAACAGGATCCGATCCAATCCGATATGAATTCAAACAAGTTCATTTTATGAATTCAAAAACTGTGGAGTTGGGTTAGCATTGGAACAAGTTCATCGCTTGAAGGGCGATCAGCGGGCATATCAGAGAGACAAACTGCAGCGATTCTTACAGCCATCAACATCTCGTCTTCCTCCATTTCTTCTCCCAAAAGACTCTTATCGAGTGCCTCCCGACCATCCCCTGCTTCCAATACCGCTCTAAACCACATCCCCATATCACTCCCAAACGTAGCATCGCTTGCATCTCTACCCGTTAACAGAATCCCCAGTATCACCCCAAAGCTGAATATGTCGCTCTTCTCTGTATATTTACTACTCCCCATATTACTACTACTACTACGACATTCAGGGGGGGCTGGAACTGCTGCTTGATGATGATACATCATCACCTTACCCAACCCACAATCCCCCAGCCGAGGTTCAAACTCTGCATCTAACATCACATTCGAAGGCTTGAGGTTGTAGTGCAACATTCTAGGTGTTAACGTGAAATGAAGATACTGAAGCCCTTTGATAATGCCAACCGCAATCCGTAGCCTGGCATCCCACCCGAGTTGCAATTCGTTTTGTTTCACTCTCTTCATTGCATCTTCAAGGCTACCCGTGGGAACATAATCATACACCAGACACAACCTATCGGATTCACAAACATATGCCCTTAACCTCATCAAATGACTATGCCTCACCCTACCCAATATCTCAAGCTCCCTCTGTATCCGTCTCTTGGCACTCTTTTCTTGGGACCCACTTTCAACCTTCTTCACTGCAATTGTCAACCCATTCTCAAGTTGAGTCATGTAATACTTGCCATTAGGGCTTGAACCCACCACCTGGCTTTCGTTTGCTACGGCTGATTGTAGAGCTTTTGGAGAGATTTCGGGTGAGAAAACAACGGGGCCCTTGAGAATAGGAATTCTTTTCATGTATCTGAAGATGCATCTGAGGAGGCAAGCACAAACAAGAGCACAGAGGAATCCGGTTATACCTCCCAACAAGATGCTTAACAAAACTCGCTGTAACTTGCCTCTAAACTCTGGGGTCCGCTCTGGGGAAGGAGGGTCCGCCGGGATGTGTTTTATAGCTGCTCCATGACATTGCACACAACAACACTCGTACAATAACACAAACACAAACACAAACTTAACAGCTATATATTTACTAGTCTTCTTCTCCATAGAAAAAGTAAACAATAAGCAAACATCAACAGAAATAAAGCCTAGATACAGCAAGAAAAGAAAAATCAAGATTCCACTTTTTCACCACAATATACATACATGGAGAAACTAACTACCTAAAAAGGTTGTTGAAAGAAAGAAAGAAAGAAAATGGTGAGTTAACAAGACATGGAGATGGGTGCAGAAAGGGGTATGCTTGGCAGGTGAAAGGGAAGGAATCTTTGTGTTTGGAGACTGGATTTTATTGTTTGGGGAAATAATAAGGTACTACTGAAAAACTTGAGGGGGAAGCTAAGTTGGAATTGATTCATTCTCTACACTATTAATTAATTATTGGGGTAAAGGAGGAATCAAATCCAGAATGACAAAAACCAAATAAGCTCCTTCCTTTGTGTAATGGAGTCACTCATTATATGTAAAACGAATTTTTTACTTTTTCTTTCTAAACAGGAACTCAAGTAACAAGGAAAAGAGAAAAAAGGAGCAGAATGGAGTTGTTATTTTTAAGAAATTTATATATCTTTAAGCAGGGGGGGAGGAATGGGATAGAAACAAAACCCTAGATAGAGAGTGTTTGGTGTATGAAAAGAAGCAGGCTCACACTGAGTGGCAGCAGCAGTTGTTAAAACACTTTTTTCATTAACATACATACATACCTGCTTCTTGTAGATCCATCAACTCTTATTTAAAAAAGTATAATTATAAAGTTTAATATGTAAGAGAAAATTAAAAAGAAAATAACAAGTGAAAAAGAATTTTATCTCTTCTCACTGTTTCTTTCTTTCTAATTTACCTTTCTTTTGTTTTGAAAATTAAAAAATGAAAATGTAAGAAAATAAATTGCAATTCATAGGAAAGTAATTAAATTTTGAAATGTGGAAGAGGATGGATTATTGTAGATGGAGGGAGGCACGTGGGTAAGTCGCTGTCTGGAGGCCGAAAGGGGAACATTGGACTTTGTGCACACAATATCTTCATTTAGATTTTGCGCTTTCTCCTTTTAAATTCTTAATTATTCATTCCTAAAAAACCAATTTAATTATATTACTACTTCTTTTTATGTTCTTCTTTCTATTTTATTTTATACTACCTTTTCTTTTCTTTACTTTGTGTTTTGAAAGAATGTTACTTGCTCACTTATTTCCTTTGCATCTGTATTGTTTAAAAGAATGTTACTTTTTATGTAAACTAGTGATTAGTAAATTAATTTTAGATTGTGAACAAGTGATCTTTTGGGTTGATTTTGAAATTAATTTTAGATTGTGAACAAGTGATCTTTTGGGTTGATTTTGATTTCAACTAGTCTCAGGTATTGATCAAAAGAGATGAATTATTAATGAGAACTTAGCAAGAAAAAAGAAGAAATTATGTTAATCGTTTACATGTATGAAATAAAACTAGAGCATGAAAGGCAATAATGAATGGTGGAGAAAATATAAAAAGCCAAAATTTTACTCCATTTTAAGTCCAACAGTAACAATAGAGTTTGCAGACAATGTACATAAACCCCCCCAACCCAACCCAACCCAACCCAACCCAAATGATTACCACATCTCAACTCACAAACACAATCAAATAACTCAAACCAACCACCTCTCTTTCACCTTTAACATTCATTCACATGCTACTTACAATTACATTACACAGATGTTATGCATCCATCATGCATGCTTTGCTTTTGCTCTCCCACTTTGTAACTTGCAGCCCTCCATTCTTGTAATTACTTACAATAACACTTGAGATATCTTTCCATATTTATATATACCTTCACCACCCAAGTGTTTACCCATTCGAGTCTACTGATAACAGACTCAGCACCTCATTGTCCCTAAAATTTGATTCCATTGCAACCTCCAACGGGGTTTTACCACCACCATTTGCCGCTTGTGGGTCAGCCCCTCTGCAACAATTTACAAACAGCATAAACCTTCATTAATTAACCTTCAACATACACACACTTTCTTTACAAACAAAATATACCTACCTAGTAAGAAGCAGCTTTGCACATGCCGTTTTGCCTCTCAGGATACAACGATGGAGTGGTGTCTGACCTCTTGAATCACAAATATTTATAATGGCACCATACTGTAACAGTAGCTCAATCATCCCAACATCTGCAGTTTCACAAGCAAGATGAAGGAGAGTACACCCCTCCATACCACATTCTTCTGATACCCCTTCACTTGTGCCCCCTACCATTGAACAAGACTTCCCATTATTATTATTATCATTATCATCATCACCCCCCGTGCTCTGCTCTTGCAACAGCATCGCTTTAGCAAGGGTTAGAGAAGAATTACAATTCCCTTGCTCGTAAATATGATTAACATCTGCTTCAAAGTTCACAATCAGACGGTATACGGCTTTCTTGTCATTACCACCAACAGCCTCCCATATATGTTGTCTCACTAAACTATGATCCTTTGGCTTTCGAACAAAAACTTTTAAGGCATACTGCAACCAACAAACAAAATACATTCTCAATTAAAAACAGTCTCATAAATCAACATGCTAACCAGCATTCACCAAGGATGATAAAGTTAAACCTTTGCATGAATGAACTTCTCCTTCACGGCTATCGAATCAGAATGACTAGGTTTGCAGAAATAAAGGAGCTGGGGTTTATCGGACTTGTAGAACCTTCAAAATTAACAACAAAAATGAATTCTTAGCACATTCTCGTATGATGGGGAGAAAAGAACACTAGAAAGAAAGAGTAATCAAATCTCAAGCTGTTTACCCTGTTGGAACAAGTTCTGTCTTATAGGCACCTTTTGACTGCAATAACTCCTCCCAAACTGAATTAGCATAGGCATTGCCCAAAGACTGAAACAAGGTTATGACAGAGGGCTCCCACACTTTAACATCAAGTGTCAGTGATCGTACCTGCAACCAAAAGTTTATATAAATTTCAGTCCAGTAAACTGACTGCGTGTTTCAAACCATCAGACCTAATTTAAGCCTATCTTCAAGTACAACAAAAGACCTATGCTGCTATAAAATCTTTGGATTATATTCAGTCTCTGTGTTTAAGTTCTTTTGGAGGGGGAGCCTTATCAAAGTCGTATTGATTCTTATAAAAAAATTAAAAAGAAAAAAGAAAAGAAAACAGGATTGCTGTTCAAACAGCAAGTGCAACAAGTACATCTAGCAGCGTTTCTCATAAGGAAAAAAAGAGTGGAATGCAAAATTTGTAGATTAACGATGTAGCTTGATAATATATGAATATCATCTTTATACTAAAAAATAGCAGGCAAGAAATGCATCAAGATTTATGTTTCTTTACATCAATGTAAGTGCTTGGGTTCATGCATACAGACTACAGAGCAATTATTTCGTAAAGACCTAGAGGCTTAAAGCACAAGGTTTACCTTTGATATGTGCACACCAAGGTTACGGTGCACACCAGAACATTCTATGCACACAAGAACTCCTAGATTTAAGCATGCCCAATCGGGGTCAGAGGCACCACAGTCGGCACACTTGTCATTTCCACAAACCCTACGCAAGACGTCTATGGGTTTCTCAGGTTTTGGACCAGATTGTAGGTGATGTGAAATTCTTGATAGGCGGCCAGGATTTGGATAGGTAGGCCTCTCAGATGCATATTCCTCAATAGCTGTGTGATCGAAATCAGAACTTTCAAATGAACTGCTATCACTGGCAGATCGATGATGGCTACTGCCCATAGGACTACCAGACAAACACTGAAAACAAGAGATGAAAAATGTCAACAAGGTATAATTGATAAGTCTATGACCACGTAACTTTAAAAGAAAAACTCAAATTGATTACCCACCCTCTCAGGGACCTGAGAACTTAGCAATGAAGCAATAACTCCGGTTATCTTCTCTATCCAATCCATTTGATCCAGGGTGCTCTCTGCCTGCAGTGACAACCAAGTTAAAATATGCAAGTTTTGAAACAATATCATACAGCTATAGTTTTGCATAGCTTGTCACCAGAAAAGACTTTCAGTAACCAGAAATGATATTTCGCAATATGAATCAGCAGTATGTCACCTGCAAAGTATAATTTTTTGTTGGTGAAATAATCCTGAAGCAAAACCTCAGGTCCGATTGGTCAGCATCAACCTTTATTGTTGATGTCAACAGGTTAACCGTGTGATGAGCAACAGATTTTTCGTCATGTACTCCACCACCATGGTGATGAGAAGAAAGCCAACGACTCAGCAGCCCATGACCAAGTTCAGAACTATTCCTCTGAGCTGAAATTTGACTGCCAGACCCCTAGAAAAACATAGATCTTAACAGCACGCACAAAATCAAAGCAAGCAATACAACGGAATTCAGTTGCTCACTAAAATCAATCTGTTTTCTGCATGCAATATCATCAGAATTCCTACTTACAGACGGTTTGCTGCTTTGTTTCCGATAGTAGTACAGCATTCCCCGGCTATCAAGAACAAAAAACCTTCTTTTCCAGTCACCCCTCAAGTTTGAGGAACGCTTTGAAAGGTATCCTTGTCGAATTGTTTGAACCTGATATATTTCAAATGTTTTTAAGGTCTAAATGAAAGAAACGGATAGCATAATGAAGGCGAAGATGAAACTTTTAGCTCGGCTAGAACAGCTTGCTACCTTTCCCTTTGAAGCAGATTGCATGACTGCCTCTATCATTTTATGTGAACTTCTACCAATGGCTTGAATACCATCTCCATTTGGGGATCCATTGGAACCATTTGAAGACCACCTGCTTTCCCTGTCAATCTGTCTTTTATAGTCTTGCATTCTTTCGTTAAGAGCCGCTTGCTCATAATTTGATCTTTCTCGAGATTGCTGAGCATACGTTAACACCTGTGTAGTACAAGATGAAAATTTTGCTTAGGTTACAAGTAAACTTGAGCCGCACATCACAATGGTTCAGCTCATAAAAATTTATTATCTTCAACTAAACAAGTCTACCAAACATCTATCTTTCCATCTTGGCTGTATAATTACCAATCAAACAGGAACAAAGACTAATAAGATGCAAACATTTTGGCCATCCTTACAAGTGCAAGGGATAAGAGTTGCCAGACAAAGAATTACAGGATTGTCTTTACATTTTTCTATTGTATCTCTCCTTACATTAGGTTAGTACCATCAAATAAAAAGCAAAAACTATCTAGGTACCACATCAGAAAGTTATAGATGGAACCAATACCATCCTCCCTGCCTGCTTTTAGGGAGAGTTTTGACATCACATGTATGCATTTTAGTTCAAGATCATGAGTTGCACTAGATTACATGTTTGCTATTAATGTAACTCCCTTTCTATCTAATCAATTGCTTCAACTAGTATATGAAGTAGAACCTAGTTCTTCTGTAACCAAAGGCAGGTAAAATAACAAACCTGGTTTATATATGGCTCCATCTGATGCAAAAGCTCATATCCCTACAGGGTACAGGCAACAAGAAGTTAGAAAGTTCAGATACCATCAAGCATTAGACAAAAATAAATGACTTGCCTGTTTAAAGTAACGAAGATGAGCATCCATCGTACCACTAACTGCTTCCAGAAATTCAAATCTCTTTTTTGCTTCAACATTAGAAAGTGCAGTAACCTGGGTCAAGATATCTCAAGTATAAAAACCTTACATTGCTACCAATCTATGATTGTTGAAACACATTAGCTGCTGTTGATAAGTGATTGAAAGAAATAATCTAACCAGATTGAACCGAGCTTGCTCAAAAGTAGCCCTTGCATTATGAAGGTCCTGAATATTTGCATTTATATGTTAAGATTAACTGCTAAAAAGTTGCATAGACGTTATCTTCACAAGCAATTGAAAATGGTTGATACCTCCTCCAAAACTGTAGCTATATCACTTTTGGTGCCTTTTTTTAAGGACAGAAACTTCTCCCGAGCCTGCAATATGCATTGTGATCAAGGAAAAAATAAAGATGTGACAGGTTATATGACCAATTGCATCACCCTAATGACTTATGATAGTGCCAGCTTCACAACATATTCACTAGTCAATGTTGAATGCATAACCCAAGCCAAAAGCTCCATAAAAAACCTGGAAACAATATAGAATGCTTTCCTAGTTGAATATTTATGTGTTCAACAATAAATTTGCCAAATTTTGTTGATGTTTTTATATTTACATCTTTGTTTAATAACTGAATTAGTTCCCATTTGTTCCCCTAATTATTCTTTCTAAATGAATAACTGACAGTAGAGACAGTTCATTATTTCTTCATGATGTATTCAAACATGGTCGTTCAAGATGTTGGTTAAGAAAATGTCTTCATTTCTGGTCACATAACCTTCTAGTCTCCAGATACTATAGTTTCTCAATTCTTACAATTGTAGCAACCCAAGGACCAAGGCTTTTTAGCGTTGCAGAAGTTGGGACAGAAGTACTTAGTCTTTTCCTTGCATTTTAGTGAGATCATTTCCATGGCTCAAACATGTCATGTTTCAGTCACAAAGGGGTAGCCTTGTGGTTTAAGCAAAAAGCTTATCTACTTTGAAATGGGGATATGATAACTTAAATAACATGACAACTAGTGACTGTCTATAACTATTGCATTTCAGGTACAATGCAACTATAAGATATCTTCAGTTTAATTATACAAAAAAACATGCATATCATAATGCTAGTGTGATTTCTTATAGTTTTGAATCCTTGTTTACCAAATACCGAATGAACAAAAAATCATTAAAATCTCACCTGGTCATATAGAAGACTGGCCTTGTCAAACCGCTTCCTTGCCTCCTGTACCAAGAAATCATCATTCAGCGAAAATAGATAGAACTTACTAACAAAGTCAAAAACTAATAGCTTGGTGAGGTACTTCACATTCGATCGTAATGAGTGAGGAACTCGTCGACTCAAGATGAAGTTCAAATACGATAGAAAACCTTGATGGCATGTGTTACACGCTAAGTTCTACATATAGGATCTATTTTTTTAGAACATCCCAGTAGAAGTCAATGAGAGAAACATAAATATAGCAACAATTACCTTCACGTCATGTAAATCTATATTGACAAATTGTAGCAATCGGTCATTTAGTATATGCTCAACCTGTAAATCCAATCAAAAATGTCAAAACCACAGGCATCCAAATAAAAGTAAGAAATTAACCATACATAGGTTAAGAAAGGGGCAGAAGACTTCTACTTGGTCATAGCTAGTTAACGGTTCTATTCTTTTGGATGTGAAAACTAGAAAATACAACCACAAAAATCCTTCATAGCTGAAACAATTTGACACATAGAAGAAGACAATATAGGTCAAGACTCAAGACAATATGACAAAAAATTATTCAACCCACACTAGCAGAGTAGGGTTTATTAGGGGGAACAATGAGGAGCAATAAGTCAAGCAGAAGTGCATTAGGGGTCAAAAATATTAAGGACGTTAAACTTTGTTAAAAGATACAGTGTAAGCTTGAACTATTTTCATACAAAAAGCATATCAGCAAATGATGACTGCATACTCATTATATCAAGTGAGACCAAATATTCTGCTCAGGAGTACAAAAATGACCTGGGAACGAAGAACTTCCTTGTATGTTCCGATCTCCCGTAGTGCAATCGTAAATTTTGTCATAACAGGACCTAACAGTAGATAGCAGAACTTCATCAGGGACATGAGAAAATGAGATAAATTGCAAGATTAGTATCACTGGGATCGGTGAGAGTGCCGCATCATGTAATCCAGACATAACTATTAAACATCCGTTACTGCCCTTGAGTAGAAGAAAAGTACAAGCATAAACCAAGCACTGCTAGCCATTCGAGATATTGTCACAAATTCTAAATTATATGTAAGAGTGAAGTAAAAAAAAAACACTCGGACCATTACCCCCAAGCAAGAGGGATAGGAAGACGTAAAAAGTAGAAAGCCTACATAACTTTCAAGTGGCACACTGACAGCATATACAGTTTGGTCTTTCTTAGTGGCAACATTCCCAAGAGCTATCATGTTTGTATTTTCTTAAAACTTAACACAAACAAAGAATGGATGATGATGATGATTAAGAGTGAAGAAGTAAGAAATTTTACAGAGTTTAATCTGACACAACCATGTAGGGTAAAGATGTATATAGACGGGTACACAAATAAAAAAGTACATATGTATGACGACATAGCATGTCAACCAACACAAAAGTTGATATTAATTTCTAACTTTTTTTGAACGGCAGATAACTCATGCACGCGTCTCGATACAAAGTCGACGAGGTATCCGGGACCCATACGGACACCCGACTAATCCTCGGTGACCATGGACCAACCTGAAAGCCGACCCATGGTCAGGGTATCACCACATGCTCACCCCATGAATCGAACCCGGGTAGACAGGAATGCCATCCACACTGTCCCTCCCAAGTTGATATTAATTTCAAATTTACCCTGAACTTATTGGATCTCTGAATGAAATACTATTCTGGTGCTATGAATTGCAGTCTAATATGATGGTATTACGCTACCCATAAATAAAGGCTAGATGGAACTTCACTCCAAGCATATGGTCCAAAAAGGTCAAATTCTTTGATGATTCCAGCATCTATACATCGTCGGTGCATTGAAGTTTGGATGTAATGATTGCAATCCTAGAATAGATCCTTACTGATCACTAACTGAGATGAACATTGTAAATAAGTTGCTTAAATCATTTAAGTGGTTGATGTTGTCTGATTGTCTCAGATAGAAGCATGGATGCATTTACATAGCTTAGTGTTTTGAGAATGATCCATGACATATGCGTAGAAAACCAGGGGAGAAGGATGCTTCTAGAAACAGTATTATATTTACATACCTCCAAAAGCAACACTAATAGGATCATTATGTCCTCCACCAAAAGTTTCAAGAGTACTGGCGAAAGCAATGTCCCCATCATATCCTTCGCCAAGCCCTTCACTGCATATATAGAGGAAGACAATACCTTTATGAAACCAAAAGAACTTCTGAAAGCAGCTTACCGTAGCCATCCAACTAACTTGGAATAAAGGCTTCGTCAAGAAGTTGAGTAGACAATTAAGCATCAGATAGATCATAAATCATAAATATACACATTGTTGTGAGGTTTATATTCCTTTCACAAATACATGGATCTACAGAAACCATAAATTTATAACACTGAAGATTTATCATCCAAATCACCCTGTTGATATAAGTAGCCCCAGCTGAAACTATCAAAACCACCTTACAAACAAAGTCATCCCCTTGAACTCACAACACACAAAGAGAGTGTTAAGCAAGGAACGTAATAGTAGAATGATTTTCATGTGTTTACGCTTTAACTACTATATAGAGTATTATTCAGATGTAATTCCATTTCAATTAAAGAATGATAGGAAGATTTCGTGCAAGCTATATATCAACCAAATAAGAGTGAGGAAAGAAGAACACAACACGGTCTCATGATGCATGACAAAAGAAGAAGAAAAAAAGCATTTTGAATACTAGATCTGCACTCACGTATATTTTCTACATCCTTTGTAGAACTTTAAGCTTCTCTCCCTAAGCAATTCAGCACTTTCCTCTAAACACTGCATCTGTTGCAAGAAATTTGGCAGCATCATAAGCACAAGCTCAGAGGGATGCACAATATTTTGAGCAAGTTATGTAAAACATAAACTTCCAAACTCCAATAAACTTCAGAACATAAATAGTAACTACAGAAAAAAATGAACAACGTTTATAACTGGTATGATACATATCAGGTTTAAGCTGTTTGGAAAAACAAAGGATATTCCGTCTCTAGGTTAGGCCTTCTGTTCACAAATCCGTATGACGAAAGGACAAATTTTAACGGCCACATGACATGCAAAATACACATTGGAAGTTCTTGCTAGCAACAGTGTTATGGTACATAGGCACCAGTTGGTGTGAAAATGTGGAAGGAATGGTCCTGCACAACATGGCACGGTTCAAAAGGCTTAGAGCCTGTTTGGTTCATGGAATTGAAAGGAATCTGATGGAATAGGAATGACAAATTCCTTGGTGATGTTTGGTCTGCGGAATGAACTTGATGGAATCCTTTGAATTCCACAATTTAAAGAATTCATCATTTATTTGCTTAGGTGTGAAGGAATTGAATTTCTACCAACCAAACGCATGGTCAAATTCCATTCCAATTACTTCAAAGTCAAAATCCTTGGATGGATTCTAATTCCATCAAATTCTATTATGCAAACCAAATGCCCCCTTAAGGTTCAGTCAGACTCCATAAACTGTTTGGATGGTTAGATATGAAGCAACGTCACATTTCTCACAAACCCTGGTTTTCATTGTGTCTAGAGCACTAACCAGTGCAAACCAAAGATTAGTCCTAGTATGAGTTTGCAGTATCTGTCTTAAGGTAAACAAGAAGACTGAAATTGTTGGGATAATCTATAATTATATTAGGCAAAGGGCCTGACATTTCCATGCCAGATGCTATGTTTGAGCCAAAACATGGTAAGTTTTTTTTATCCTTAAACACAGGTGAAGTTCATATCAACTTAAAGAGTTGTTTTGGTTGCAACATTATAATGTTAATGTATGATGATCAGCAATGATTGGACAAGACATAAGCTTCCATGAGGCTCTCTGATTCGACAAGACATTGCAAAAGAAAACAACTTTTTTATGTTACCCAAATCATATTACACAAGTAGAGAATCAGTTAAATATTGTTTTTGAACTTGTTGTAGGATGTGGAGTTAGATCAAGAGACGAAAAGAGCAAACCTGCTTACGGAACATCGGAGAGTCATCGAGCTTTGCGAAATGCATGATTGCAGGCTGAGATATTCCTAGTCGTTATGGGTAGAAGAAAAATAAAAATCCAATCTTGGTTTTTCACACTAGAATGACGATGAGGGTTGATGTTTCAAGTGCTAAAGGAGGAAGATAATCACCAAAATTCTGTAAAACCCAAAAAAGATGGTTCATTGTGGTTCGATCTTGCAGCAAAAAGCAAGTTGCAGGTTTGGATCAGTGAAGGAAAAAAGAAAGGAGTTTGAAAGATGTTGTTTGGAACCCTAAGCAGAAGAAGAAGAAGATAATGATGATGGTGGTGGTAAAGAAAAGAAAGGGGAGAAAAAGCAGATGAAAGAAAAGAGTGAAGTGAAGAAAAACCCTAGAGATGAGAAAGTAGGAGGAGGAGGAGGAATTGAGGCGAGACAAGAGGCGAATGTTTTTAATTGGAATGAAAATCATTCATCATCATCAAAACCTCAATTCTCATGTGTCGTCTGTCTTTGATTAGTATTCATTTAATTAATTAACACTCTCTTACATAGCTACTTGCATTTGGAAATGGAAACAAAAACATGTATATTGAAATACAAAAATCAAAATCTATATAATTGAACAAGTATTATTAGTTGGATGATAGATTTTATTTTTAGGGTATATATATATATAATAAATGATTTATGAAACAATGGACCAAGAACATGACATTACCAAAGACATTAAAACACCCAGGTCCACTCTTTTACTTATAATAAACCATGATTAACTAGAAACATTTGCTAGTTTTATGAGTTGGAAAAAACAGAATGAAAATTTGAATTTTATTGATAAAGGTGAATGAATAATGGGAGGCCCATATCAATTTTAGCTTTTTTGACCATTTGCTATTCCCCTGTTACTGTTACTGTGTTTGTGTTTGTGTCTGTCTGTACCAACCAAACTTAACAGAATGTTATGTTGTTAAATGAACTTCTCTTGACTTTTATTCCTCTCCCATAAATAATAAATGTAGACCCTCTGATTTTTGAATCCCTAGACCTTACCCTCACATAAAAGATCCATTTCTCTTATTATAAGGGGGGGTAGAGGGGTCTTAAAACCTCCTCCACTTTCATTTATTGTCTTAATCCTCAGTTTCTTCTACAAGTAATCAATCATACATGTCTTTAATTATTATTAACTTGCTTAATCTTTCTTCTGTGTATATGTATATTTATGATAGTTGAAGATTGTTGTTACTCCATTTAAAGAAGAGCAGGTATGGGGGGTTTGAGAGAATACAAATGAAATGGTAGAGCAACATGATGAGTTAATTATTAGTTTTCTTTTTTTTTTCTTCTTTAAAGAAATAAATTAAATAGAAAAATAAAGTATAATGATGAAAATTGTGAAAAAGAAAAGTGAAAAAGAAGAGACAGATAAGGACCCCTCATGGGAATGAGTTGCCAAAGTTACAGACTACCAACGCAAACAACCGCTTTCCTTTTTTCTTTTTCTTTTTTCTTAATAATAATAATAAATTAATAAATCACCCACCCCACACTTGTTTAATTCATTCATCTCATTTACTTCCATTTTGTAATGCATAATTACGTACTATTTTTTTACAGTCAAAGTATTTAACTTTATAACAAAACTTTATAAAATTCAATCCAACTTCAAGATACATATATTGTTTGATCATTTCAGTATAAATAAATTGTTTATTTAACTACCAAAACTTTAAAATTATTTCTATTTTTTCTTTTTTATTCTTATACTTGTGCATTTTTTCCTTCACAATCGAGAAATTTGTTTTCTACTCACTCCACTTTATTACATAGAGTGTAAAAATAACATCAAATGAAGAAGGAAATAGGTTACAAGTACATACATGACTAAGTATATATTCAACTACATGGAAACTATTGACCGTTTGAATGAGGTGGTTGGAGATGGAAAGGGATGGCTAACAAAGTAGTTGCAAATTAATAGGCATGGTCGGTAAAGCTACTTCACAATCATGGTGGGTTCTCCCTACCTCTTGTTTTGCAGCATCAAGTTTAGTAAGCACAACAACATATTGCTCCTTTGTGTTCTTCAAATATTGTGTCAAAATGTCATGCAAGTTGGTTTGTCCACCGTCAACTTGTTTGACCTAATCTTTTGTTGTTTCAATCGACTTTGTTGTTGTCTTTTTGGATCTTGGCCTTGTTATTAACTTGGAGCTTGTTCCATCTCCCTAACTTTTNTGACCAAATTCTAAATCCTATGTTTGGTCTCACATGATCAAAATGATGGAATCCTTTGAATTCCACAATTTAAGTAATTCGTCATTCTTTTGCTTAACTGGAGAAATTGAATTTCTACCAACCAATCACGTGCTCAAATTCCATTCCAACTTCTTCAAAATCAAATTCATCCATTGGATTCCAATTCATCAAATTCCATTTTGCAAACCAAACACCCTTTACGTGTTTCAATTTTCATAGTTTTGATGCTCTTTAACCATTCCTTCAACCTATTGAACTATTTTATGTGCCAAGTGGAGTTTCAATCCTTCATCAGCACCATTTGCATAAAATTCATAAAACAAAAGGCCATTAAAAACCTCATTCATAGTCTAGGAGTTGGTGTCGGGCTAACATTGCAAGTTAGATATAAAAGATTGAAGAAAAAGCTAGATATCTTACTATATTGAAGCTTTATTTAAGGAGGGTCGGGTTGAAAGTGTGGGAGTGTCAAGGGTATTAGTGTCTGTCTGTGTAAGTGTATAATCTACTTGTTGTTACTTTTTAATAGAACACTTAATGAAATTGATGAATGACAAAAACACCCTTGGTTTAACAAATATATTTTAGATAGAGTTAGTCAAAGGGATAAAAAGCGAGACAATTTGCAAACCACTAGCACGAAAAATGTTACATTTAATCCAGAGGGATGAAAAATGATTTCTTTGTTTAAGAAACCACATGAATAAAAAAAACGTAGTTTATTCTAATAATTAATTATATTTTTATGAATAAAATATAAATGATAGTCTAAAATAATTGTTCTTGACCATGTTTTCGATAATGGTTAACGGGACATGTTTTTTTCCTTACCGAGATGAGTAGAGTGTCATGCACCTATACATAACCTACAAGAATATAAATAAAAAAAATCAAAGCATGAAGAAGAAATAGAGTTTTTCATAATTTAAGTTGCTTATGTTTGTATATTCATTTGAAAGAGTATGTGATATATTTTGGTGAGAAGTTATAGAAATTTGTTATATTTGGTAAGAAGGAGGAGATTTAATGTTGGTTTGTTTGGGAATATTTATAGTTTTCATAGAAATCCTATCTTAAAAAAATAATAATAATAAAAATAAAACTAACTCGAGAAGAGGGTGTAGATTGTAAAAAGGCGGTGGGCAATGCCAATAATAAAACCAAACAAGAGGGGGCTCTTGTTCTTGTTCTTGTTTCCTTCCCAAAATCCCCCATTTTCATCTGAATCTGATTCTTCTTCAAAATTGAATGGAGGATCATAGTTTCAAAGATCGGGTTGATAAAGTATTTGGATCTCTTTCGTCATCATCATCGACGCCCTGGTCTCTCTCCGGCGCCGAGGTCGAAAGGAGAGTGTGGAATCGTGATAAAGGCGACAACAGAGATGATGACCAAACCCTTGTCTCTTCTTCTTTCAATAATCTCTTTAAATGCCAAACAAATCCAATTCAAGAAGAAGATAACCATGGAGATGAAGAATGGGACATTCGATCTTTCATTGGATTGGATGCTACTCTTGATAATGAGGTCCAAGTCCAACCTCATTTTTTTCATGACATCTTCTTATTTATTCATTCATTTTAAAACCTAAAGTATTCACCTTTTCCACTTTTAATGTTCAAATCATTTCTTTCTTTCTTTCTTTACTTCATACCCTAGGAATAGGATAGGATAAATACACACTCTTTTAAGCTACATACATATCAAGATGAACTTGTATGTAAGGTACAAGTAGGGAACGCCCCTCCATGATTTATATGTGCAGCTTCCTACCTGTATATCTTGGTTCCTCCTTCATTCACTTGTGTTTGTATGCTGATTTTACTTCTTAATTGCAAACTTCGTTTTTTTAATTCTTTAAGCACATACCCATTTATATGTCATTGGTTTCTGCTTCAATTACTATCTCAACTCTGCTTCATCAATTACTATATGATATGTATCTTTTGAATGCCCATTACCCAAGGATCTGGAAAGGCTATGGATTTTCGTTGCCTTCTATTACATGTTCATTCTCATCTTGCTGCTGTGCTGGCTTTCAAGTTCTGTGAAACTAATTGCAGATGTTAATTCTGATCCCAGTGAATGCCCTATTTGATTGAGTTGTTCTGGCTGTAATAATTTCAGACAAGGAAATTTTTATAATTTGCATTCAATGCAACTAGAGAGAATCATGATTTAGTTGTTTTTGTCTTTTCATATTTAGCCAGGGTGGTGGGAAAGAAGTTACTTTATTATATGTGTTCTTTTGTCTCTGCCGCCTGTTGTCTATGCTTGTAATCTTAATGAAACCTGTATGATTATAGGAAGAGGAAGATGCATATGATAAGATGGCAGAAGGAAGGGAGGATGCTGGTGATCGCATATACATGAAGGATGTTACTGATCATGGGCCTTACTTGAATTCTCATAACATTCTCCCTTGCTCGTTGCATGATGTAAAAAAGGATCCTCGAGCAAATCATGATGCTGCAAAAACTAGGCTGAAAGAAGATGATGATGTAGTGAGTGAAAACACTCAGGGTACTGATGAAGTCATGTTAAGTGCAGAAGAAGCTTGTATGACTGTCCCAGCATCTGAGGATGGTACAAGAATCAAGTCAATACTGAAAAGGAAAAATGTTGATGTGGTTAAGCCGGCCAAACGTGTCAGGTTTGACTCGACTTGTAAGAATGACGATGAATTAACAAATGGCAGCCCCCAGATGCAGGGTTTTGGTCTGCCCAAAGTATCTGGTAGCGTTCCAGATTACATTCTGAATCCTTCAAAGTATACACAATATAGCATGGATGAATTTTCTCATGATGCTAATACTGAAGCGTATTTGGACTTCCTTGATCAAGTTAAGACTTCAAAAGATGTTAACAATTCATCTGGGGATATGCCTAGATCGGTAGTTTTTATTCCAAAGAAAAAGAGAGCCGCTGGTGAAGCAGCATGTAAGAGTGATAAGCAATCATCAACTGAAGCTCAAGCAGAAGCAGGCTGTGGCGTTGGCATTGGCATTGGCATTGCTGCTGTAGCGGTACAAGGTGAAATTAGCCAAGAGATGCAAGAAGAGGCAGATGATGCCGAATGTACTAAAGACAGGTCTCAGAAGCCGGGTTGTCGTCAATATAGGACAAAAATGGGGGCAGATGACGATATTTGATGGTGTTTTGTGTATTAAAAGTTTGCTTATTCTTTCTTTTTTTTTTTAAGTTGAGAACAGGAGCAAAGTTGAGATTTGTTTTGGTGCATAGAATTTAACCATTTTCTTGTTGTTTTTAGAAATCAGGAAAGTAGACTTGTTTTCCTTGCTTCTTTATGGAACATTATAATTATAATATTATGATTTTCTCTTGTTGATTCCTGTCTTTATGAGAAAGGTGATTATGTCACCAACATTTATTGCTTGGAGTTTCAAAATGCATTCATCTCCCTATTACATGGAAGAAAACAAACAACCAACTGTTATTTATTTAAGATTACTAAAGCCTCTCTCAAGTAGTATGTATGTATGTATGTATGTAATCGTTGATGCAAAATCACATAAAGCATGTTTATTAACACCTATACTAAAAGCAATGAGAAAAAAATACAAATATGTTTGAGTAGGATTTATGTGTAAGAAGAGTGGGTGGGTGGGTGTCTGTCTGAGACTACAACTTATCTGCAATTCTGACCATGGCATCTGCAAGCTTATTAAGAACAGCAAAAAGGGTATTTGCATGATCTTTGCGTTGTTCCCTATCTAGGTGGGAGTTGGTGTTCTGAATTTCAAGTTGGGAGGTGAGCAATCTGCCATTTCTTTCCATGGCTTGGATGAGTTGGTTCTGTAAAGACGTTTCTTCCTGGTTTATATCTGTTGCTGGGCGCTTCCTCTTCCTTCCTAATCCTTCCTTTTCCTCTTCCTCTTGCTCTTGCTCTTGCTCTTCCTGTTCCTGTTCCTGTTCCTGTTCCTCATCAGGGTTTGGGATACTTGATTTCTCTTGTGTTGTGGCTGCTGCAACAACAACAGAAAACAATGGCTCATTTGGCATTCTATATATGAATGGATTCTTCTTATCTAACAAGAAAGAAAGAGTCAGCTAGCTAATAACATCATCAAGGATGGATGATTCCTAGAAACATACCTGCTTCTGGTGGTGGTGGAGAGAATGGCTCATAGTGTGTCGCTGCAAATTTACAATTGAAATCATCATTCCATTATTCTTGTAATAAAAATAAAATAAAAAAAGTAAAAAGATTTCCCAAAAAGGGAAATAAAATAAATACCTGAAATTGGAGTAGGAGCAGTTGCAGTTGTTGGCAAGAGGTGATCAGAAAACAAACCATCGTCTGCTGCCGGTGTCCTGCCACTATCAAAGACAAGGTCTGTGTCATCATCGTTGGAGGGGGCTAATGAAAGGACCAAAGACTTGTCTCCTCCTCCTCCATCCAGTATATCATAGACTTCTCTATCGAAGAATCCAGGCAGCTTCCTTTCTCTCCTCAAATCATTTCTCATGAGCCAGAAAGATTCAGCTTCCTCTTTGATCTGAGACTCCCATTCCTTGATTTTCTTGAAATCTCCAGCCAGGTTGCTCCATCTCTTCCGGCACTGAACGGGTCCACGGTTAACCCCATGACGCTTGCAGTAAGAAGAGACCGAAGACCACTTGGGTTCCACCTGAGATGATGATGATGATGATGATGCAAGCATGGCCGTCCTTCCCCTCCTCACCCGATTCTCAGCGACTCTCTTGCCTTGGATGAGCACAAGAAGCTCTTGCCTGGTCCATCGAGGCAGCCTGGGAGCCTTGTTGACGTCTTCGCCGCCGTTGTTGCCGTTGGGAAGGGGGTCAAGGAGGACGGGGGCGAGGGTCAATCGCTCAAGCGCCATGGAATGGAAGGACACGACGTCACTTAACGGGAAACCCAGTAACGCCGTTTTAGTTTTCACTCCTTTCCTTTCCTCTCTCCTCTTATTATCTCATCTCATCCTTTCTTTTTCTTTTCTTTTCTTTTCTTTTAGGAATACAATACAATGGAATTGGAAAATGAAATCAAACACATAGAGAGATTATTACTAGTTGTAGTAGTAGGAAGGATTATTATAGGATTCTCAGAGAGAGAAAGAGAGGTTAGTCATTAGTCATTAGTGGGAAAATGACTTCCTTTTTCTTCTTCTATCAGATTCAGACAAACTTTTCTTTTTAATCAAATTATTTTTAGGAAAATAATTAGCTTTAATGGCTTGGTTTGATTTCTTCCTCTTACAAAAGAAAAACAAGGGAACCTTATCTCTAAAAGGGCACCCCTCCACTCAATGTCCCCACCCCACCCATATATATTATTATTAAGGTCGCTATCTTAAATCTTAATCCTAAATCTTAAATATATTCAAGGAGGGGGGGTTGGAATTGGATGGATCATTAACGCGTTTTTGTTTTTGTTTATTTCCCAAATTTAAATATATTTGTATTTTTCTATTTACTAATATTATTATTTTAACAGCCTACAAATGTTTCTGTTTTGTTTTAAGTTTAAGCTTTTTATTTTACCCTTTTTATTAACTAAATGATTTAGGTTTTGACTGCAAGTCCAAGATTAATTAATCCCTTAAATAATATGATTAAGAGCACTAACCACAATCATTTCCACATTTACAAAGTGCTTCACCATCATCAACAAACAACTAATAGAGATACGTAAGGATGATGTAACCAAATAATAAATTAAAGATTAATTATTACACCGGTGTCATCCGTTGAATGGAATAAATACTAGGCTAATGCTAATACAATCTCTTGCGACAATCTGATGTACCACAATGGCATGCCAGCATCCTTACCCTCCCATTGCTGTCCACAACGCTATCTAGCTCATATCCATAGTCGTATGTAAGTTCCTGAGGGATTCAAACACCACCTTCATTCATTATATATGCACAACAAAGACCGACTGATATATTTAACTTGATTCAAAGAAAATAAGCTACCTGCATGGGGGGTATGTTGTCACAAGCAAACAGAACTACTCGTGCAAGTTTTACATCACGATGCCAGCTTAAAACACACTGAACAAAAAGGTTGGGATCACAGCTGTGGTTGATAAACCTTGCAATGTTACCAACGCGTCCAGCGTCTATGCAAAACTCAGCATCATTTTCATCTGCTCTTTCCAATTCATTACTTACAGATTCAGATACATCTCCCAACCTCCTCTGAAAGATAAACAAACAAACATATAAACCATTTTTAATTTTTGTATATCATCAAATCTTCATTCTAATTGGGGTTCAACATGTCTCCTTTCGCAACACTAATACCATCTACTCAAACTGAACAAGAAATGCAGTATATGTAATCCTATGTTGGAGTTAAAATGTATATCTATACTTACCTCTCTTCCTCCAATCCCCTTCATTGTTTGCCAGCAATCAATTTCAAATATATAATCATTTTCAGCAACATTATCCAGATCATTTGTCCTCCTAAGCTCTCCAATATATTCGCACACCGGTGCACCAGAAGGGATAAAATCTTTGGTCTTTACAGCCCACCCTCTATTGGACGTACGGAAAACCTATTCAATCAAAAAGTAACAGTGGTTAACTAAAATATATTTGCAGCTGCATATCTTGCACAATAATGAAAAACAATCGACTTTAGATGTAAAACCTCAAGTTGATATTTCATCCCTCGCTGGGATATGCGGTTGATGCAACCAGGTCCACATCCACAGTTTGGTCCACATTCGAACACAACATCCTTCGGTTCAATCAATCTAAATGAGATAAAGGAGCATATATAATAATTAAGGAGAGAAGGCCAATAAACATGGAGCATAATTTTTTTAGTAGGAAGGTGAGAGAAGCTAACTAATATATCAAACAAGCAAAAAATTAAAATGAATAAAATGGGTTTGGCCCATATTGGAGAGCACTAACATACAAAATAGGATTACCAAGTAAAAAGGTTGATCCTGAAGCAGTTCGAAACGGGTGGAGACACCTTGTTTGATGTTTGTGCAATTAAGAAGCTGTTTCAAGTAACATCCTCAGACATGCATACAGATAGATACGCACACAAATGCCAAATGTAAGTAGTGCCACGTCACTTGGAGGTGATCAGGCTGCATCATTCTTAATTACTTGCTGAATTACTTTTCATTAGGCGTTAATATAAACCTTGCCACAAGCATAAATGGAAGGCACAGCAGAGTAATAACCCTTGTCGTTGATACACTCACGCAAAAAGTTCACCTCTTTGACATACTAGTTATCAATGGTGTTATAGTATTATCAGAAATCAAGTATCTCAAATATAAATTAGAACTACAAAGATCCAAATAACATCTGACAGCTCAAAAATGCTGAAAGAACACATACTACCAAGTCCTATCAACTCTTTTGTTTGGGACTTGATTATGCCACCTATCACATGTCAGTCCACAAGCATCACACAATATAAGCTTAGGTATAGGGTTAAATAATACCTTCCTCCATTGCTTCGTACATATGGAAAATCAAAGCCATTAAGTCTAGCACATGCACAAGTTCTTGGATTCGTACAAGATCCTTTGCATTCACATCCACTGGCAGTTGGAGGGAGGTTCAGATTGCAAGCAACTTGATTATACTTTGTATACGTAAAACCTAAAAAATTTCAAAAAAGTCGAGGTGTTAGTAAAAGTAGACCAAAAAAATCTATTCAGCAACCCACAAGTTTAGTCCACCGTTATCTTTGCACCTTTGGTATTTTGAATTTAGGAGCTAAAAAGTGGTGGAATAACCTACAAAATCTTTACATGACAGTCTCTGGTAAACCGATTCTATCTCAAATAAGCTCTCCATTCTTACAACACGAATAAAAGATAAGACGATAGAAGAACCATTGGATGTTCTTTTCTGATAAAAGGACAATTGGATGTCTCCACCTTATTCTTGATTTATAATATATAGATGTCATAATTCAGGATGACGACCAGGCCCTTCTGTTTTTGTGATATCTACCAGAAACACATACTCATTTCAAAGAAGCGTTGTTGTTTGGTAGGAATCCTTATCACTTGAGAAAGCCTAGACTGCAAGGGGCTGAATGAACTCTTAAGGAGTCGAATGAAAGAAAACAACATTTAAGCTTGTTTCATAAGGTGAAGGGCTAACAGCAAGGGGCAAAGCATTTCAAGAAACTGCGAAAAAGTTTGAAAGAAGATCAAAATCAATTAACCCCAATGGGGCAGCCTACTGGTTAAGGCTTGGTGTTGGGGAAAAACCCACCCAAGTTCGAATCCGGGGGTGAGCAACCAGGGGCCACTGAGTATTAATCCCAGGGGAGCATGCTTTAGCTCTCGATAAAAATTACCAAGGATGTAGCCTGGGCAAACCCACGTGAACCTTATCAAAAAAAAAAGAAAAAGATCAAAATCAATCCAAAGAAATAATGGGGGATCAGTTCGCTTATAAAGTGCTATCAAGGTAGAAAGGAGAGACATAGCAAGAGGTTTTGCCTTGAGAGACAAACTGACGCAGTAGGATACGCGGAATAGGATAGACAAACGTCAAATCCAAAAGGATACGAGAATTACAAGCGTAAAACTCAAGAAAATAAGAGATAAAACTCTAAAAACTCACAAAGGAGAAGAACTCTATTAATAACTTGAATATTTGAATACAATTGAAAAGCAATGAAACCTATTTATAATCCTAGGCTAGAAAGATAACTATGGAAATAGAATAATACTAAATCTACCCTAATCACTGTTGTCAATAACGCAAAATAACGCATTTTAACGATAACGATAACGATAACAATAACGGTAAAAGGTCGCTATTCTATTTATAACAATAACGATCTGATTTTGGGTTTTTTTGTCTTTTTTTTCTTTTATTAACTTTAGTAAAAATTAGGGTTTTTACCTTATATTACTTTTAAACGG
>LUCG01292923.1:0-15447 GCA_001633085.1 Carthamus tinctorius
CCTCCAACCCGCCAACCCGTGACCCGCCAACCCACCAACCCGCGAATTGCCACCCCTATATAAAGCATAACCATTTCATTTCATTTGAGAGAATTAAAAAAATCTTTTATTTATCCTCACCTCATGCTTCATCTTTTAATAATTTCCTTCGTTTTTATTTTAGAGAGTAATTTAAAGAATTTATTAAAATTAGAAACAAAATCTTCACTTTAGTATTTCAAAATTTGTTAAATATACTTTAATAAATTCATAACGAATTCAAATCCAATGATATAAAATTTTAAATTAGAAGAAAATGACAAAATTACTTGGATTTAATTAAAAAACCAATATTTTCTTTGAATTGTATAAATAATTAATATACTAGATGTGAAGTGAAAATATAAATCATCAATCAAACACTTAAATTATTTACATGTCTTTTAAATTGTTTGTTTTAAATATGTTATTTTAGTTTTACATGTTTGATTGATTAACAGATAAATATGTATTTAAGTTAGATTGATTCATATAACTGGATTGAATGTCTTATGTCTAATTTTTAAGTAAAAACTATAATTTCAACTCTTTTTCTTAAAATTATTGGTTTTGGTTCATTTGATGATTGTACCTTAGATTGGTGACTAGAATGTGGATTAAAAAAAAATTAAAAATGTATTAAATTTCTTAATTAAATATAAATTATTCTATTAATATAAAAAATCTGCATTATTTTTTAATAAACAAAATAAAATTTTAAATAATAGATTATTTACATGTTAATTCATTTTGATTCAATTTGTTATGATATGGAATAAAAAACCTACTCATTTTGAGTATCACCAAGACACCAACAATTATAATTATTAGTTATATACCCATTGATTTAAAAGACTTGAACATAATACAAAGTATAATTTAATAAATTAATTGTTAATTATTAACAAAAATATATAAAGAAAAAAAAGACCGGTCTAGATGGAAACGATCTCTATTTTTTGTTTTCATATGAACTTAACAAACTTTTTTAATGTCTAAAAGCACTTGTTTTATTGTTTTTTGATAAATATATAATATTATAATGTAATGACCTTTTTAGATTTATAATCTCAAAATATTATTGTATCTATTTTATATGATAGCTTTTGTAAGTAGTCTATAAGACTCTGATTTCAAATTATGAATTTAGCTATTAAGTATTGTACAACAGATTATGTTTATAAATGGATTCATGAGGGGCATGCAGCCCGGGGTCGAAGCCCCCGTACCTCCAGAATGTATCCCCCAGGGCTCGAACTCGGGTTCACCACTATGTAGTACTCAATCCTTACCACTAGGCTAACACTCCTTTGGTCAAGTAATAAATCTTTTTGGATTGGTAACACCAAATTTATGATTTTAAATATATTTTTTAGAGTAAATTACAATTTTCGTTCATGTGGTTTGTTAATAACATTTAGAGTGAATTGTGGACTCTATGTTTTGATATTTTTTTACTAGCTACGTTCTTATGGTATTCTTATTGTATATTTGGTCCTTAGACCATGTGTATGCTTAGCCCAAAAGGCTCGCGCAGCTGTAACGCCCCATTTTCTCCAGTTATGTTTTTAACTGTGTTTTTGGAGTAAGTTAAATATTTGGTTAACTTGGTTACGTTGTTTTTAGGAGTTAAGGGGCTGAGTTGCAATTCTTAAAAGTTGGAGGTTAAGGTTAGCACGTATAAAAAGGAGACAAAGTCCCATTCCTCCCCCATTCTTTCCAGTGGTCGATTTTGAGAGAGGGAGTGTTAGGGCTTGGCGATTTTAGAGAAATTGGGAGCATTTGGAAGAGGATTTTGGGAGCAATTGATTTAGTGTCGTTGGACACATCAAAGGCATGTTATTCTCCTTCTAAATTGTTGAGTTCTTGAGGGGAGAATTATTGGTTAAGGTTTACTTGGATTATGTTGAGTCTAATGATCAATTGATCGTCTTTCGGATGTTATGTGCATGTTTATGTTGGTCAATTAAGCGTTTAGGTTGCTAGTAATCGGATTGGGATGATGTATAAACTTGTTTTTGGATGAAATTGGTTGAAATTGGAGTTTGGGGATGAAAACCCCGGAATTTGGTCGCAACGCGTGGCTGGAATGCAACCTACGGGCATCCGCGGGTAGCAACCCGCGGACAACCTGCCGTTTGCACTGTTCCGTTTTTGCACTTTTTGCAATCGGGTTTGTTTGGGGTTTCTTGTTCATACTCCCCTAAGGGATGTTAGAATATGATGTTTCGTGAAATTTGGTAGAAATTGGACTAGTGTAACTATGTCATTTCGAGATAAGTGTCGGGATAGAGTTAGAAACGTAATTTTGGGTCGGGTCATGATATGGTTGTATGTGTGTTTATAGGTGGTACGAGGTGACTAAATTACTTGTGAAGTGTTTGATTACTTGACATCTCGGCAGGTGAGTACTCTATCTAATTCACTTATGGTTATGTGTATGTGATTATGATGCATATGTGATTATGTGTCTGTTCGGCATGTAAAGGGTTATGATAGTACCTATGGTGGTAGCGATACCCCTAGGGAAGATATGGATCAAGAGGCCTGATAACAGAGTCATATTCTTCCTTTATTGTATTGAGCCATAAGGAAGAGGATTAAGTTGCATGTATGTGATTGCTATGTATTTATGGTTATGTATGCATGATGGTATGTGTTTTAGATGTTTGCTCACTAAACGAAAGTTTACCCGTTGTTGTTTACTCTATTTAGTGGCAGGTACCTCTTTTAACAATAAAGGGAAGGGATCCGTTTGATGGCTCCGGAGGGATTAAGTAGCTCAGCAGCCTTGAAATGTTGGAGACTAGGTTATGTTTTGATATTGGATTTGTAAACGTTTTTTTCTTTTAAGAAAATTTTGAACATGTTTTACTCAAGTTTGGTTGCAACCTTGTTGTCAATTTATGAAATGTTTGATACTTGGTCCTTTAATGTTATTGAAGATGGTTTTTGTTTAACAAGCTTCCGCAAAAATCAAGGTTACTTTTGTTAAATGTGTGTTTTTAAGAAATGAGACGTTACAGCAGCCTTCGGGTTGGTTGGCTTCAATCGAAAACACCATTACACCCAATTCGGGTTGATGGTGATCGGGTTCTCCATCCCGATCGGCAAAGCACCCCTCACCCCCTTTCTCTCTCTTTTTTCCTTTTTTCTTTTCATTATTAATTATTTAATAAAATAAAAAATGTGGGTAAGATTAGGCTGTATATAACATATGTTTTAAGTAATTTGGCATGTATAACTTATGGTCTTATGTTATTTAATATGTCTTGGTCATAGTCACTCTAACTAAATCAAGGGTTATTTAGTTTTTTTGTTTATTATTTTGTCTTTTTCATATAAATAGGTCATTGTTTTATGTATGTATATGTATATCGATATATGTCCCTTTTCTCCAAGAAAGTCCACCAGATAGGCTCTAAGAAAATCTATAAATTATATTGTTTTATATTTTTTTAAAGAAAAAAATAAAAGTACCAAAATGCGTAATGCATTGGCTTAACAATCCGCCATTGAATGAAGTTAGGAAAAAGACTCAATCTATAATAAAAGTAAAACCATGACAACCATACCTGTAATTGTTCGTTTGGGGATCCAAACCAACAATTTCAATAACCATATAGACGAAATCTATAATTTACTCAAAAAATAATTGATAAAGTTTCAATAAATTAAATTAAAATGTTGTAGATATTTCAATCTATTTTAGAGGAATTTTAATACCATAACTAAAGTACCCTTTATATGTAGTCTTTTTTTAAAATTGATATGTGACAAACAAAAGAAATACACATTTAATACGTCAAATTTATGTTAATCTTTGAAAATTAAAGATTCGAAAAGTAAAGAAAGAAAATAGAAAACTTTTAATAAACAATCTTTCATTATAGTTTTTGGCTGAATCAAACAAGACTTTTTCTTTTTTGAATTGGAAGTCTAATTTTGACTTTCATCCTATTGCATTAAGTGTTGCTTTGACCATCACTCTTCACAATCTCTACTCATTTTTTCGTTTTACGATTGTCAGTTTTTGATCTATTGTCTGAATGTCGACCTTACTCTCGTTGCTTTCTTTGTGTAAGTTTGGTACGTGGTTCATAAGATCATGACAAATCACGATAGAACAAAAACTTATTACCCTACATGTTGCATGACTCTAAGCTAGGATATAACATGATTAAGTATAACAAAAAAAAAATCTTTTTGTCCCACCAAAAAACAGATAAATCACTAAATATCGGGTTTTAAAACGATTTTATAACCTTTAAAACGTATCGGATAATGTTTTTCAGCTTACTTTGATTTTAGAAATCTTTTCTAAATAAAACGCTTAACCGGATCCAATAACAACTTAAATGAATATAACATCAGGAGTGTTTTTCTTTATGGTGTACAGGTAAAATATATAACATTATGTCAATCTTCAAACACTTGCATCCTCCAAGTCTTTGGATGTCAATCTTTTCTTCAAGCCATTGTTCCAATGGCAAAGATTTCTTCAAATGGTTTTCAAGTCTTTTCATCAAGTCATCTTTTTAGTATGGTAGATGTTTTTAGGACATGTGAAGTTACCAATTTTTTTTATGTTATATGTAATTGTTATTTATAATCATAAATTAATGTAGATTTTTTTAGAAATTTGTTTTAGCAAATTCTAAATTTATAATATACATAATAAGGATTAGATTCACATGAGATCAATATGTTTTTGTGAGACCCGTAAAACCACATTTTTACAGTTGAAACTTCACAAGAAAACATTGTGAGAATATAAAAAATTTGAATCTTCACAGCAAAAATAATGTGAAGGTTACCTTCACAGTGTCTTGTTGTGAATTTCAGATGTAAAAACCTGGTTTTATAGGTCTCACGAAAACATTTTGATTTCACATTTCCAAGTCTATATAATAATTAATTATATATCCTTTCAATTAACACAAAAATAGAAAAATTTGAGTTGTTTAGTATTCAAGGTTTTATTTTAAATTTTCAATAACTATGCTATATAAATATGTATGAGGAAGGTTTATTTGTAAACCAATAAAAGGATATAAAACATGTAAACTAATCATAGCCGTTAATAAAAAAAATCAAATGAAGAGATTCATTGGAAATATGGAAATGTGAAATATACGGTAAGTCAATGATTATGGAAATATAGGAATATGAAATATGGAAACGTTTTTGAAAATTAAGGGTGTGGATTGGTTCACACGGTTTATACCCTTGTATTGGTTTACAAATGAACCTCCCACAAATATGTATATATCCAAAATATATGCATGTTGGATTCGACTCAATCCAGTTAGTAAAAGATTGGGCCGAGTTTAATTGAAATTCAATTAACAGAACGAATGTTATTTATTCAAAGTATTCATTACCTCAAACTTAAATTTGATCTCCTTACTTACTTCACAAGCAACAGCTAGCTCAGTACTCCATTTGGTAGCCTCACGGATAATATCATTACCCTTAGTAGCAATATCGCGTCCTTCATTACGTTCTTTACTATCCTTTTTGTATTAATTAACATATTATTAGAAATTTATCTTAATTATATTATGAAAATTTTGAAATTCATTATACATTCATGATCTCTCTTTTATTATTTTACATGCTCATAAACTAGTTTTTACCAAACATAATTTGTTCATCAGCCACCAACTAACTTATGAGTTTTTAACTAGCTTATCAACTAGTTTGTCAAACATGATATAACAATCACCAAAAACGAATTTCACATTTAAAATCATTCTTACAATAATGGATGATGTTATCATCACACTAATAGGAACCTAAGAGGCAAATTTTGTTTCCATACCATGTTATCTGAGTTTGATTTTCTCGAACGTAAACGTAAAAACTGAACTCGAGTCTCGTTAGAGCATCTTCAACAGCTCTACTAAATTTTTTTTCTAAAACAGAGAAAAGAAAAGTAAAAATCTCTAAAAACAGTTTCTTCCATCTTTAATAATTTTTCTATTTTAGAGAATTCATCACTACTTATATTATTAAAATACTCAATAAATTTAGTATTTCAATAAAAATTTTAACCAACTATTTTAAACAATCAGTTATACGATTGTTGAAAGATATTAAAAATTGTTTTTTCTTTCCCATTAAAAATTTTAAAGGATTATCTGAATTTAGCAAAAGGTTGTAAAACCGTTTAAACAATTTAAACTGTTAGAGAGATAGCTTATACAATTCGTAACATCAAACCGAGCCGACATTTTAACCGAATTTTGAATTTGAATTTTGGTAACTTCCAAAACATTCATATCTCCTTTTCATATTCGTCGAATGTGAAAACCTTCCATTAATTTAAAGTAGGTGGTTGATTGTTGTTGTTGCTTTACTAATCGTGGATATCTTTGATTTAAGAGTAAATTATGAATTTGGTCCCTGTGATTTGATGGATTTTACGAATTTCTTCTCCAAGCTTTATTAATTACAGTTTTAGTACTTATGGTATGCTTTTTTTTTTTGATTTGATCATTCGGTCTAACGACTATTCAATAAATTTGTGCATACAATAAGGACAAAATCCAACAAAAAATGCATACCATAGAGATCAAATCCAACAAAAATTGCATATCATAGACACCAAAATCTAACAGAAAATACATACAACCAAAACCAAAATTCGTAATTAACAAAATGTAGGGACGAAATCCATAAAAACAACAAAACCAGAATGACCAAATCTCTAATTCACTCTTTGATTTAATCTTAAATACTACTTTAAAACTTTGAAAATTTACAATCCATAAAGAACACTGACGCATGTTTTAATCATATCATTAAGAAGAAAAGAAGCACAATTATTCAACGAATTTGCTGTCCATTGATTTCTTAAAGGGGAAAATATCGAAGATTTCTTCTTACCTCATCTGGCAGCAAAAGTATGCATCTCCAGAGCTTAGTAATAATCAGTCTGATCCTCCTCCTATCGCCACCGATCGCCGCCGTGGACTTCCTCTTCAACTCCTTCAGCTCCTCCGCCACCGACCTCCGCCTCATCCGCGACGCTCGCATCGAGCCGCCGGTAATCCGATTCTCTAATGACCTCAATCCGTGGTCAATCGGCCGAGCTTTCTACTCAAATCGAATTCCGATGCTCCGGCCGAGCTCAGGTAACCTTACTTCCTTCTCGACTCAGTTCGTCTTCTCAATTTTACCTGAAATTAGCGGTAGTCCTGGTTTCGGCATCGCTTTTGTTTTATCGAACACCACTGAACCAATTGGAGCAGTCGGCGGTCAGTATTTTGGACTATTCACCGGCTCCGCCGCCCGGACTGTAGCTCCGCTTATTGCCGTAGAGTTCGACACCGGTATAAACGCTGAATTGAACGAAACGGATGGGAATCACGTCGGAATTGATCTAAATAATGTTGAATCTGAGTCGTCTGTTGGTGCCGGTTACTACAACTCTACCGGAAGTTTTGTTCCGGTGAGTATGCGTAACGGACAAAACGTACATGCTTGGATCGAATTCGATGGGTCTAGATCGGAGATCAACGTTACGATTGCTCCGGTGGGTGTGTCTAGACCAATTAGGCCGTTACTCAGTTATCGGAATCTGGTTATTGGTAATTACGTCTCGTCTGAGATGTTTGTTGGGTTTTCTGCTTCTAAAACCACTTGGGTCGAAGCACAGAGGGTTTTGGCGTGGAGTTTTAGCGACACCGGCGTGGCAAGAGACATTAATACCACCGGTTTGCCGGTTTTTTTGGCTCGATCTGGTTCGAATTCTGGTTTGTCGACGGGAGCTAAGGTGGGTATCATAGTTGGTTCGGTGGTATTTTTCATATGCCTCCTAGGTGTTTGTTATTTTTTCTGGCTGAAACACCACTCTACGAACCAGGAAGATGAGATTGAAGATTGGGAGCTTGAATACTGGCCTCATAGGTACTCGTATGAAGAGCTAAAAGAGGCTACAAAAGGATTTTCAGACGATGAGGTTCTTGGGGCCGGTGGGTTCGGTAAAGTTTACAAAGGAACACTCGTGAACGGGATGGAGGTGGCTGTAAAATGCGTGAATCACGATTCAAAACAAGGCCTGCAAGAATTCATGGCCGAGATTTCAAGTATGGGTAGGCTTCAACACAAGAATTTGGTTCAAATGAAAGGATGGTGTAGGAAAAGAAATGAATTGTTGCTTGTATATGATTACATGCCGAATGGAAGTCTTAATACCTGGATTTTTGATAAGCCGAAGAATGTTTTGGGTTGGGAAGGGCGGAAGAAGGTGTTGGCGGATGTGGCGGAGGGTTTGAATTACCTCCACCATGGGTGGGAACAGGTGGTGGTGCATAGAGACATTAAGTCGAGCAATGTGTTACTGGATTTGGATATGAGAGGTCGGTTGGGTGATTTTGGATTGGCAAAGTTGTATACACAAGGTGAGGAACCGGGCACTACAAGGGTGGTGGGTACCCTTGGCTATTTGGCACCGGAGCTGGCTATGCTGGCATCACCAACTGCCGCCAGTGATGTTTATAGCTTTGGAGTGGTGGTGCTAGAGGTGGCATGTGGGCGGAAACCTATAGAGACATGGCAGGAGAGGGAGGAGGATATGATTTTGGTTGATTTGGTTAGAGAGAAGTATATAGAAGGAAAGTTAGGGGAGCTTGCAGATCGGAGGATTATGGGGCAGTATGCAATAGAAGAGATGGAAGCGGTGTTGAAGCTTGGTTTAAGTTGTTGCCACCCTGATCCGCAGCACAGGCCCTCCATGAAGGAGGTGGCGGCACTCTTGTTGGGAGAGCATACCGCTGTTCCTCCTAGAGTTATGTTATCCGAGTTCTCAAGCAGCAGGAACAGCTATGATGATGCCCAAGAGAGCAAGACACAGGCATCACCGTAACCACCACCGCACGCCATTGTAACTATATCTTGCCTTCTCTGTTGTGTTATGTTTCAGATTTTGAACAATATATCGTTGTTACAAAAATCTTAGACGAGGTTGCCCTCATTGTTTTACCTATTGATACGACGGCATCCTGATGGTATCATTGTTTATTATTACATCAATACATCTTGATTTTTCTTGAATTTCTGTATTGTTTTCTTGCAAATTTGGATTCATTTGTGGGTTTGTGGCAAAAAAGAGTACCAATGGCATCTCTGATCCGTCTGGTCAATTACCTGATAGCAAGTTGATTCCGGTAGAAAAAAGCTATTAGGTTGTATTCTGCTTTCTTGTAATGTTTCAATTACATATTATGACACCGAAGCAGTAATTTAAGGAGCATCATTATTGTTGGTTGATCAAGTTATAAGGATTCCTGTAGTCCTCCATTCGCTGTTGAATCATGTAATACAAAAGCAATGAAAAAGGCAAAAAAATAAATAAAGAGTAAGGGTTAAAATGGTCATTAATAGCAACTTAGCTTAATCCATGCAGATAGCTTAATCCACAGGGTTTAATGGGAAAACAACCAAACAACCCCTTAGACCGATAAGCACAAAGCTGATCACTTGCTTAAAGTAAAACGATACCTTTAATCTTTGTTCTTTTCTGACTGTCTATATCCTAAAGAAAATAAAGGTCAACTTCGGTTGGTGCATCCGTGGACCCACTTTATTTAGTCTTGTGTCCATACGGTATTAATCAAATAGAAACTTGTTAATAGACTCATGTAAAGTTAAATGGACAGGAACAATAACGTAAAGCTTATAACTTTAATATACACATTATTCAACTACAAATAGCTAATCTTGTAGGTCAAGACTGTTACAAGCTATTTTCTTCAAGACTATAAGGACTTTAAGAGTACAATACTTTCATAGATGTAGAAACCCAACACCTATAATGCGATCTAGGGCCATCAGGCGTGTAGCTCAGTTGGCAAAGGGGTGGAGCGACTTTGCTCAAATATATTGTGATCTAGTATTAACTTATATTCTTGCAACTTTAACAAAATTAGCTTGCATTACTACACTGATACATACATTTCTATAGACTGAAGTTTAGGGAGTGGAAATTGAAGCATGGCTTCTTTGTTTGAGCGCTAGTGAGTGAACGTTGAGTAGTTAACTTGCAGATTGAAGCTACAGACTCCTTCATTGCTTCAGGTCCACATACCAACACCCCCACGAAGGATCCCCCCGTTTCATTTGAGAATCTTGAAAATATGTCTGCTCAAGTAGATGTTAAGTGATTAGCTTATTGCACATATTAAATTAGGGAAAAGTTCAAATGAGAAGCAAATATTTTCTGAGATCCTGAGAACCAACTATTTCATGTTTTATCCATGATGAATAACCCTAAATATCATGGATTTTCATAATCCATGATGTCATGCATTTTAATGATTAATATCATGTATCTTCATCATGAATATATATCACGACATTCATCATGAATAAAACATGAATAGTTACCAAAGGGTCATTGGCCAAGCTCTACCTGGTTTACGAGGTCAATGGTTCAAAGCGTGCTTGAGTATTTGATGTATATAAATATTATATACTTCAAAAAACACATGAATAGTCGGTTAATATTCAAGGTTATATAACCTACCCCTAGAAGTTAACTGTACTTGAGGGTAGCTGTAAGATTATGTAGTAATAAGAGTTTAGGCAAGTGTATATAGCAAAGTTGGAGGGTAGAATCCAAGGTATAGATGTAAAAAAAAAACTGTACCTTGGAAGTTGGGTCTTGCTCCAAAGTTGACTTCATGTTCATCAACGTTTCTGTTCGATTGAAATGAATTAGCTTGTATTTCTCTTCCATTATGCTTAACGGCCATCGGTGGTTGTTGTTTCCTCAGATGCTTCAATCTCAAAACTAAAAACACGAGTGTGGTGCTAATGATGGATAGAGTGAAAGCACATATAAGAACGAGATCAACATATGATGACGGGGTTTTCTCTTTGGAAGAAGCTTTCTTAGTCTTAAGTTGGGGTAAGAAAATGTGGCTGAAAATGATAAGAAAAGCAAAGAACAAGATGGAGGAGAACCCGATAGTAGCAGCCATTGAAAGCGGACTCTCATGGCCATTTGGCGAGTAACTTGTACGCTTTGTGTCAAAATGGACCGTTTCCACTTGACAGAACTCGCTTATGAGTTCGCTAATTGTTGCACCGGATTGCGCTTCTTGGGTCACATAGATTTTCAGCTTTAGATGAAATTCTTTGGTATTTTTGTTTGCGAGAAGCGGTAGGATCGAGTTTAGGATACCGATACTATTGCGCTTCTTTGTGATATAGATAAGTTGTATTTTTGTTGGGAAATTCTTTCTCCCGTGATTTTGAGCAGCCGAAATTTCTTGCAATATGCTCAGAAATGGAGTCACCCCTATTCCTCCAGCCACCAGAAGCAAACTATCGTATTTGCTGAGACGTCAAAATGAAGGTATATTGTTATTAAGTTCGATAGAGGACAAATGAGAACCGTAAATATTTTGAGAACCCAACAACCAACTATCTCATGAATTATTCATGGTGGATATTCATTATGAATTATGATGTATTCATGATAGTTGGTTCCCAAATTCTCAAAATATTTATGGTTCTCATTTGAGCATGCTGTTAGGGGAGAAAATACATTCTTTAGTAACAAAAGATTATCCTTCGTACCTTAGGAAGGCCGTTGACGCAGGCCCATACGGTCCTTCGACTGAAACTGGAATGCACCTTTGCACTCTTTGGTCATGCCCAGCAACCGGGGTTCCCTGAATTATGTCGTAAAGAGAATTTGTCCATGATCCATCACATTTTATGATAACAGACATCGTATCATCATCAACGCTCGAGCTTGAAGCTATAGTAAACGAATGCCATTGAAATTTGGAAATGCTCGGTATCTTTATGAAGATTATGCTGGTTGGGGTGTACTTTAATCCTGCATACGGCATTTAAAAAGTTAGGTTTATTTTTTCTTCTTTAAAATCTGTATTTAGTTATGATGAAACGAACGATAACATGAGGGATTTTACCTGGTTCTTTTGGCAGTGTAACTTCAATGGCTTTGGAAGGGAAGATTCGAGCAGAAAGAATGCATGTTTCTGGCCTCGATTGTATTATTCGGAGCAATCTCTCAATGGCAAAGAGAAAAATTGCAGGGAACACCATGTAGAAGTGACGGTCTCCGGTATGAAACAAGAAGAAGACTATGAAGATGGTGTACAAATGGTGTGTGTAGTAGAATATTTCAAACCTCTTTCTTCTCACTTGCGGAAGCGATGTGATCCCAATGATTAATCCCGCGATCAGAGCAATTTTGCCAGCCAGGTATATTCTCCCCGTTTTCTGCCATTTCCATACCTATTTTCGTAGTAAAATTCAACAAGAGTGAGTTGTGTCTCCCTCTGAAGCACCCCCACGGTATGGTCCCAAGGTCATCATTCGTGGGGGCGGCGTAAATCACGTGTCTAGGGGCAGGTGGGTGGTGACAGGAATCGAACCCCTGACATCCCCACTCATTCTACAAGGATGCCCACCTCCTTAAAAGTTGGCCAATATTCATGATGAATCTAATGAATAATGGAAAACTTAAGAACCATCTATTCATAATGAATTCATGATGAATATAATGAATAATGAAAACTCATGATATTCATGAATATTTGTGTATTCACCTATATTGTATTATAAAACATTTAGGTTTTTGTTCTTAAAAATATTAATCTATTCTTCAAGGGTACAGCTTATAGAACATTTAGTATGGATACAAAATCTTTTAATTTCCAAAATATTCTATTTTTCCTTTCTTTAAATGTTAAGAACAATTTTTTTGGAAACCTATGCTACCGTTCCCAAATCCCGAATATAAGGTCCATCAACCAAATAAACAACAAAATATTTGAGATTTTGGGAAATTTCATCTCACAATGGATCCACTTCCCAAAAAAAATGAAGTAAATTAAAAACAATTCAATTTTACTTGGTTACTTGGTTAGCACAATCTCAAAATATTTACTTTTTCTAAATAAACTTTCCACATTAGAATATGAAGTTTGACTTTGTAGGTTTACACGCATAGCCTTTTAATTTCAAAGTCAATATAAAGTTTGGCACAAAGTTCATACCAACTTTTCCTATTAGAAAGTTCAATGTATCTCTTACTAGCTTTCTAAAAGGAATGAATAGTTAATATCATTATTGAAGTAGGAAAAATACTCATTTGACCTCGAAATTTTGTAGAAAAACCGAAGAAATGAGGAAGAACAGAGTTAGATTACCTCATCTTGAATCCGGTTTTTGATACCCCAGATGAATAAAGTGCCAACGCCATGTAAAGTGGCAAATGATAGCATCATGATCCCGAGCCAGATATGGTATTTGACAGACGCTTCAAACTGGATACCAAACAAGCGGAACACGGTCATTCCCCTCATGATGGGGAACAGAAGTAGAGCTAGGCAGGCTTCCGAGAGCAACCCACTCCGCGTTGCCATCCTAAACGTCTTATATTGCCACCTGTAAACCAATTAAACCAAACAAACCCAGTAAATCACACCCGTGATGGGGGTTGGGATGCAGGTGGACTTGTCCTCTACCCTCCCTAAGAGGAGAGGATAGCTAAGTGGGTAAGTTGGTTTATTTTGTTGCAAACAAGCCATCATTCTTGTAAAAGTTCAACAAAGAACACTGTAGTTTTCAAGAAAAAAAAGTTATTTTGGACAAATTTTGGAGAAGTAAATGCGAAAACAAAAACATCGTGCTTGCCACTTTTGTCCAAACTCATTCTTTCTTGCAAAATGTAGGGATTTCCATAATGGTTGGTTGAAATGAGAAACCAAGTACAAATGGTTCAAAAACTCGAGCTGGGTTAGCTCAACTGGCAAATAAAGGCTAAGCTTTTGGGTTCGAGTCTTCTCAGGCCCAATCGGGATATTTCTGGCTATTATCTTCAGGGTCCGGATCAGTCAAGCTGCAAACAAGCTGGCACAGACACCCACGGTTAGCAAAAAAAAAAGGCATACTCACATGTTTAATTTCAGTGATTTGACTGGCATCATCTTCTTGAAATCATTAGAGATGTGTATGCAGAATGTCCACGCTAGAAACACGATGAAGAAGGAGATCACAAGGACTTCCATAGCAGACAAAACACCGATGAAGCTATTGACCACGATCGGATTGGACAGAGCTGTGATCGAACTCCTCCTTTTTCTGACATCACACAAATCGCTTAAGAGGTAATTATCAACGAGTTTAATCAATAATTCATACTTTTAATAAATTATTCACCTGCCATTCTGTTCCTTTGGTTTGAAATGCAAGTAGACAAATCCAATCATCACGGAACCAATAATAGGAAATGAGTAAACAACGAAATCAAGACCTGCAATTAGATTAAAACATCGTTTATTTTCTTGTTTTTAATCCATTTTTAGCCTCTAAGTTCAAGATCTTACCACTAGAACCAAAAACTGTAGTTCTTGCAGCATCCTCAGCTGCTTTCCATTTTCTTGTCCATAGCTGTGTTGGTTTCAGAACCCAAATAGATATCCAGCCAAGAGCTAGTAAGACCATCAAAAGCTTGAGAACAAGAAGAAAAGGTTTCACCATTTTGGTGCTAGATTCAAAGACCTGTTTTTGCAGAAATTGATGAAAACTAAGTTGGAGATATGTTATATATATATATATGGGTGTGTATGTGTGTGAGTGCAATTAGATAGATATCATTAGTACACCCCACCATTGGTATAGTTTGCTTCATGGTGTATGATAATATTCAAATAATCTTATCATATTAATCATTTGTATTTCTTTCCATGATATTAGAATTAAACACATGGCTTCTCTATATCAAATGAATGATGGTAGCAAAGATTATGTTATGAACATGAAGTTGAAGACAAAGATCCAAATTGTAGACAAAGATAAACCCTCTTGTTTGTTTCAACTATTACTTATCTGTAGTGGACCTCTCAGTAGGATTCAAACCCATATGAAGTTTTGACCATCTGTCAGAGTAAAAAGAATGAAAGGATCTTGTAGGATTCCCAATGACGGGAAGGGTTTGTAGTTAAATAAAAGAATAAGATACTTAAAGTGCATGTGATTGGGGTGCTTTGAAACCAAAGCCGTGGGCTCATTTTATTTGCATGGATCCCGGTGGCGGATCCAAAAAAAATTTCCTGGTGGGGGCACCTTTAAAATAGATTAAAGGTCCACAAACTCATCTTATATATTTTTAGCCTGATTCCACTATTTCGAGGGATTTTTAAAGTATTGTTGGTTGATTTCAAGGGATTTGTAAGTTCTTTTTGGCAATTTCGAGACTTTTTCTGTGTTCTTTTTTTTGATTCCGGGAATTTTTTTTGTTTTTTTGGTTGATTACGAGATACCTTTTTTTGTTGGTGGGGTCCTATATGAAAATTCACTAGGGAGAACTATGGTAGATATTACAAAAATATTGTTTTTAACCTTAAAAAGTTTCTATTTTTATTTTCTTATGGAGCCCTATCC